>JAEOAE010003747.1:0-163187 GCA_036365155.1 Meriones psammophilus
TGTCCAATATAATCATATAATTCTGCAAGCTACCAATTTTATTTTCTGACCCAGAAATGCGAATGTTTTACAGTTGGGTGCTGTGCGTGATATAAAGTAGGAGATAGAAAAGCAAGGATGAATTGAAAAAAATAAATAAAACAAAGCGTGCTTCAAAAACCTGTGCTTCAACAGTTTGTAAGACATGAATATAAAGTAGCCGATAGTTGATTCCTTTGAGCAATCTATGAATCATCTTCAGTTACTTGGGTGAGTAGGTCAGGACCCTGTCATGATACAAGTGGAAGGACAAACGATCATGATATTTTATGGCAACAAATGAGATGTGTTGATCGGGGACACTATTAGATGGGTAACATCAGTCAAAAGAGCAACATGGTACTGAATATTATGTTTTTTGACCAGGGCTCAGGATGTGGCATATCAGTATGTGAAGAGTGGGGCTCATATATTTGTGGAAGGAAAGTGGACTACAGTGAATACATGGATAAAAATAATGTGAGTGGCAAAGCAACAACAATCCATAGCCAATAACACCATATTTCTGAGTGACCAGACAAAAGAAAAGGAGATAGAACAACGTGATTATTCTTTGATCATTGTTTTGTATATCCTCCTTATAAATAATGTAATCTGTAGATTAAAATAAAGATTAAAACTTTTCTATTAAAAAGAAATATTAATGTTATCACTAAGTCATTTTAAGAAGAAAACAGAATAACAAGTTTTAACTGTATCATATCTGAACTTCTTGAAGAAGATATAGCTTTGGAATAGACATGGCAATTAATGTGGACAAGAACAAACAGAAGAGTGTGAAATGAAAAGACATAGAGACAGAGACACAGAGAGAAATTAAGAGATAGACAATACTAAGTAGATCAAGAGAGAGATTTATTAACAGTTACTAACTACAAAAATGGTGGACAAGCTGGGTGTATTCTGTCATGCCTTCAATTCAATCACTCAGGAGGCAGATGCAGGTGTATCTTATTGAACTAGATGTCAGCATTATCTATTCAAAGAGTTCTAGGACGTGAGCTATATAGTAAAGACAGACCTCCTAAAGTCAATCAAACAAACGAAATATTGGAAAGAACTCAGAGTCTTTACTGAAGCCTCTACAAGAGATTATACATTCACTCCTGTTGTATATTTATTTTCCAATCTGTACTGCCCCAGCAAACTGTAACTTCAATGATATCTTACCTAAAAGATATGTTTAAACATGGTAAAAATAGAAGACAAAATATTAGCAGTGTAAATGCTGGTTATAAAAGCAACATAAGATAGGAGAGATGGCTCAGCAGTGAGGAGCTCTTACTGCTCTTGCAAATAATTAGGCTCTATTGTTAGAGTGTTTACCTGGGACCTGCTACTTTCAATTGCTATAAGTTCATCAGTTCTGAGACATCTTTAGACTACTGTGAGGATTAGGCACACAAGTGCATATTCATGCATACAATCAAAATACTCATATTCAGTAAGAAATTAAAACTAGATCCCAGATGGCTGGGCTGATTGCACACTGTGTCTGATAAGTGGGTAGCAGAGACTGCACAGTGATCAATAGTTGAATCTGTGGGCCCTCAAAAACACCACTTACTGTGTTTCCAGGTAAGAAGAAAACCAATGATGAAACGAAGGGTCAACCTCAGGCACCCAGCTACTCCCTCCAGATTACTAAGAACAACTATCAATGATAAGAGGTATTTAAGCATTGGATCAGAAAGAAGTAAGCAGATTAGCTATTAATATCTAACAAAAGCAGATCACAAACCAAGTAAATGGATGGATGTGATGTTAGAATATTATCGAGATAGATGACAGATCTTGCAATAAATACAGCAACTAAGCCTAAACCTCAGGTTGAAGGCAGTCAGTGTTTCAAATGAAACCTCAGTGAGATGGATCACTCAGTTTCCACTCTCAGGTCACTCAGTGAGAGCAGAAAATATTCCCGGCTGAGATACCTGTGTGTCTGATCAACTTCCCAAGCCATACTGTGACTGCTCCAGGGCACCCAGGGGCCTTAGGAGCTCCAGTCTCAAAAAAATAAAATAATAAAAAATAAACAGGGAAGAAAAGTGGGACTGACCTCAGATTGCCCATTCTATCCCTGGAAAGGTCCTGCAGACTGGTAGATTTGCTGGCTGCCCAGCCTTAGTGGGGCTCCAGTCACTGGGCCTGCGCAGCCTACTCTCCCATCACAGACAGAACTGTGTGCCCCAGGACAATAGAAGATGGGTTTCCTTGTCTGGAGAAAACCCCACAGGCAGGAAAGAGCAGGTCCAACTTAGACAGGCCTTCTCCCCCCCACACACACACACTATCACCACCACACATGGAAACATTGGAAATGTTCTCAGGTTCTTTCAGTCACCAGCTTGGTAGCCATCTGGCAAAGCCTACCCATTCTACACACCATGTCAACACACAGACTGAGTCTTCTATTGAAAGAAAATCCAAGGTGAAATGTCTGGCCCTACCTCAGGACACTAGCTCTGGAAAACCACCCAGTTTATTCACAGGCTCCAGACTTATCCTGCTGCACATGGCAGGCAGTGCTCAGCTACCATGGATTGTGCTTGGGTACTGGGGCACAGGCTCTATCCTCAGTCCTACAGAAGCCTGGGATCCCAAGATCAACCCTAGATACTGCTCAAGGACAACCAGTTATCCCTAACTAAACTTACCAAACCATGGTGCAGTTGCAACTGCAGCTTACTAAATTTACAGCAAAGAGAAGCCTGAAGCAGGACAGCATCTCAGGACTTCTCTGGGTGAGGAGGATAGCCCCTTGACTAACAAAGACCACAATTACTGCTCAGGTCTCTGTGCCTGTAGTGATTTTGTAATTCCTGAAAAATACCTGCTATTCGTTGCGTACCCCAAAAGCTGAAGGCCTCCTTCAGGAAAATCATCTCCTGTCAGGGGATTATCCCCACCACAGAAGTTTCAGGAAGCACCAAACTAACACTCCCAACACCTAAGATAGCCAAATGGGTGGTGCAAGTATAAAAGCTCAAAAAGACAGAGCAATATGGCATCTCCAGAAACCAGTTTTCATTGGCAGGCAACCGTGGACATACCAGGGTAAAAATGAAATTCAAGAAGATGACCTTACATCTGTGCTTATGAACAGGATAATAGAGGGAAAAAATAAACTGCATAGACCTAGATGAAGATAAAGTCAAACAGATTATTGCCATTTGCAAAGGAAATGGAGAAGATAAAGTCAAACAATTATGGACATCCTTAAGAAATACAGGAAGTTGCAGCCAAACAATTTGTGGCCTTTAGAGAGGAAATACTTAAATCACTAAGATATTAAAGAAACAGAGGATTGTTTGAACAAACAGCTGGAAAGGAATTGAAGGAAAATACAGTCAGAGAAGTGAAAGAAATCAATAAAATGGCTCAAGACCTGATAAAAGAATTAGAAAAATTACAAAAGAAACACAGAGTGAAGAGCTGTGGAGAGAAAGAACTTGGGGAGGAAAGAAGACTACAGAAGTAGCATAAGTAATGAACTCAGAGATAGAAGAAAGAATCTTGGAGTGTGGAAGACACAATGGAAGAAATAGTTGTAGCTATCAAAGAAATGTTAAATCTAAAAAATTCCTGACCCCAAGACCGTCAAAGAAATCCCAGGAACAACATGAAAAGCCAAAACCTAAAAATAATAGGAATAGAGAAAAAGATTATACCAAGGCCCAGAAAATATTTTCAACAAAATCATAGAAGAAAATTTCCCCAACTTAAAAAAGTGGTCTATAGAATACAAAAGCCTACAGAACACTTAATAAATTAGACCAGAATAGAAAATCGACCACATAATAAACAGTAAGTATACAGAACAAAGAAAACATACTAAGCTGCAAAGGAAAAGCCAAAGTAACTATATATTAAGCAAACCATTAGAATCACACCTGATTTCTCAACAGAGACTTCTAGAAACAGAAGGATGGAACAGATATCGTGGCCCCTAAGAGAACACAGATGACCTTGAGCTACTACATACCAGCAAAGTCTCAGTCATCATAGATCAAACAAACAAGATCTTTAATAACAAAAACAAATTTAAACAATACCTACCCACAAATCCAGAAGTACAGAAACTCCTAGAAGAAAACCTACACAGCGGAAAGCTAACTACATTCAGAAAACACAGGAAAAATAATGTCATTACAGCCAAATAAAAGTAACCAAGCACACAAACACACACTACAAGCAACATCAAAATAAAAGGAACTAACAGCCACCGTCATTAATTTCCTCAACATCAATGGACTTAACGCCCTCAATAAGGAACACAGAACTATCAGGATGGATATGTATGAACCAACAATCTATTTGCATATAAAGCTTATCAAGTGCAAAGATAGATATTACCTGAGTAAAAGGTGGAAGGTTCCAAGCAAATGGAGCCAAAAACATACAGGATTAGCCATTTTAATATGCATCTAATAAGAGTAGATTTTCAACGAAAATTAATCAAAAGACATGAGGAAGGTCATTTCATATTACTCATCAAAGGAAAATTCCATAAGAAGAAATCACAATTCTGAACATGCTCCAAATACAAAATTGCCACATGTTTGTAAAAAGCATTAATAAAACCTAAACCGCACACAGATCCCCATACATTACTAGTGGGAACTTGTACCTCTCAACAAAGTAAGGAGTCAACTTAAAGCAAGTAAAAAAAAAAAAAAGCAATATATATAGAGGTCATAGATGGGGAATGGACCTAACAGACATCTACAGAACCTTACACCAACACAAAAGTATTTACTTCTCAGCACCTCATGGAACCTTCTCCAAAATAGACCATATCATTGGTCTAAAGTGAGTCTCAACAGATACAAGAAGATTGAAATAATGCCTCGTATCCTATCTAATTACCATGAACTAAGCTGGACCTCAGCAACAACAGAAATAGTAAAAGCCTACACACACATGGAAACTAGACAAGTCACTACTAAAAGACTGCTGGGTCAGGAAAAAATAGAAAGAAATTGAAGTCTTCCTAGAATCCAATGAAAATGAAGACACAACATACCCAAACTTATGGGACATGATGAAAACAGTACTAAGAGGAAAGTTCATAGCACGAAGTGTCTTCAAGAAGAAATTTGTAACATCTCATATAATCAACTTAATGGCTCACCTAAAAGCCCCAGAAAAAAAGAAGCAGACACACCAAAAAAGAATAGACACCTGGAAATAATCAAACTCAGGACTGAAATCAATAAATTAGAAACAAATTAAACATTTCAAAGAATCAATGAAACCAAGACCTGGTTCTTTGAGAAAATTAACAAGATAGACAAACCCTTAGCCAAACTAACTAAAAGGCAGAGAGAGATTGTCCAAATTAACAAAATCAGAAATGAAAACGGGACAAAACAAAGGACACTAAGGAAATCCAAACAATCATTAGGACTTACTTCAAAAGTCTATATGCCACAAAATTTGAAAATCTAAATGAAATGGACAATTTTCTTAATCAATTATACTTACCAAAGCTGAATCAAGAGCAGGTAAATCAATAAAATAGTCCTTTATCCACTAAGGAAATAGCATTCCTCAATACTCCAATCCACAAAAAGCTCAGGACCAGATGGTTTCAGTGCAGAATTCTACCACACCTTCAAAGAAGAGGTAACTCCAGCTATCTTCAATTTATTCCACAAAATAGGAACAGAAGGAGCACTACGAAACTCATTCATTGAAGCCACAGTCACCTTGTAACCTAAACCTCATAAAGACCCAACAAAGAAAGAGAATTTCAGGCCTATCTCCCTTATGAACATTGATGCAAAAATAACTCAACAAAATACTTTGCAAACCCAATACAAGAACACATCAAATATATCATCCACTATGACGATGGAGGCTTCATGCCAGGTATGCAGGGGTGGTTCACTATGCAAAAATCCATCAATGTGATCTACAATATTAAAAAATTGAAAGAAAAAAAAACACGTGATAATCTCCTTAGATGCTGAAAAAGCATTTGAAAAAAATCCAGCATCCATTCATGTTTAAACTATTGGAAAGATCAGGGATACAAAGCACATACCTAAACATAGTAAAAGCAATATACAGCAAGCCTGTAGCCAACATCAAGTAAACAGAGAGAAACTTAAAGCAATCACACTGAAATCAGGGACAAGCTAAGGCTGTCCACTCTCTCCATATATCTTCCACATAGTTCTGGAAGTCCTTGCTAGAACAAGAAGAAAATTAAAGGAGACCAAAAGGATACAATTTGGAATGGAAGAGTCAAAGTATCACTATTTGCAGATTATATGATAGTATACCTGAGTAACTCCAAAACTTCTACCAGGGAACTCCTACAGATGATAAACACCGTCAGCAAAGTGGCTGGATACAAAATTAACTCAAAAAAAATTTAGCCCTCCTGTATACAAAAGATAAAAGGGCTGAGAAAGAAATTAGGGAAACAACACCCTTCAAAATAGCCACAAAGGACATAAAGTACCTTGGTGTGACCATAACCAAGCAAGTCAAAGACTTGTATGAAAAAAACTTCAAGTCTCTGAAGAAAGAATTAGAAGATTTCAGAAGATGGAATTATCTCCCATGCTCATGGCTTGGCAGGGTTAACATAGTAAAAATGGACATCTTACCAAAAGCAATCTACAGATTCAATGCAATTTCCATCAAAATTCCAACAGAATACTTTACAGACCTTGATAGAAGATTTCTCAACTTCATATGGGATGCAATGAAAGCAGTCCTAAGAGGAGTTTGAATAGCAACAAAGGCCATCCTAATCTATTGGAGACATCCCATACAAACAACTTAATGGCATACCTGAAAGACCTAAGAAAAAAGAAGCAGACACACCCAGCAAGACTAGACCACTAGGAAAAACCAAACTCAGGGCTGATATCAACAAATTAGAAACAAAGATAATAATTCAAAGAATCAACGAAACCAAGAGCTAGTTCGTTGAGAAAATTAAAAAAAAAACATAGACAAAATCTTAACCAAACTAAGTAAATGGCATAAAGACACTATCCAAATCAAGAAAATCTGAAAGAAAGAAATATAACAGATACTGAGAAAATCGAAAGAACCACTAACTCTTATGTCAAAAGCCTATATGACACAAAATTTGAAAATCTAAAAGAAATATACAATTATCTTTAGATTCCACTCAGCAAAGTTGAATCAACATCAGGTAAAGCTATTAAATAGTCTTATACTGCCTAAGGGAATAGAAGGAGCCATCAAAATACTCCCAGCCAATAAAAGCCAAGTGCCAGATGATTTCAGAGCAGAATTCTACAAGACCTTCAAAGAAGAGCGAATACTGATATTCTTCAAATTATAATACAAAACAGAAATGGATGCGACATGACCAAACTCCTTTCATAAGACCACAGTCACCTTGATAAATCCTCAAAGATCCCCCAAAAGAAAGAGAACTTCAGACCAATCTCTTTTATGAACAATGATGCAGAAATACTCAATAAATACTCACAAACCAAATCCAAGAACATATCAAAGATATCATCCACCATGACCAAGTAGGCTTCATCCCATGCATGCACGGGTGGTTAATTATATGGAATCTATCCATGTAATCCACCATATAAACAAATTAAAACAAAACAAAACACAGGATCATTTTCTTAGATGCTGAGAAAGCATTTGCCAATATGCAACAGTTATTCTTGTTTAAAGTCTTGGAGAGACTGGGGACAAAGGCACAGATCTAAAAATAGGAAAGACAGTGTAAAGAAACTTCATAGCTAACATCAAACTAAATGAAAAGAAAGTTAAATCAATTCCATGGAACTCGGGAACAAGACATGGCTACACACTCTCTACCAATCTCTTCAATACAGGACTCAAAGTCCTATCTAGGGCAATAAGACAACTAAAGGAGATCAAGGGGACACAAATTGATAAGGAAGTAGTCAAATATCACTATTCACAGATGATATGACAGTATACAAAAATGACCCCCAAAATTCTACTGTAGGGAAGTCCTACAGTTGAAAAACACTTCAGCATAGTGGCTGGATATGAAGATAACTCAAAAAAAAAAAAAATCAGGAGCACTCCTGTATGCAATAGAAAAATGGACTAAGAAAGAATTAGGAAAAAAAAAACAATAACATAATGCATCTTGGTGTTATCCTCAACAAGCCAATGAAAAATCTAATTGAAAACAAAAACAAAATACAACTTCAAGTCTGTGAAGAAAGAAATTGAAAAAGATACCAGAATATAGAAATAGCTCTCATGCTCATGGATCAGTAGGATCAACATAGTAAAAATTGCTATTGTATCAAAAAACAATCTACAGATTCAATGATATTCCCATCAAAATATCAATACAATTCCTTAAGGAATTTGAAAAAAAACATTCCCAGCTTCATATGGAAAAATAAAAAGCCAGAAGAGCTAAAACAATACTGTACAAAGACAGATCTTCAATAGGTATCACCATCCCTGATCTCAAGCTCTACTATAAATCAATAGTAATAAAAACTGCACAGTACTGTGATAAGAACAGAATGGTGGATGATTGGAATTGAAGACCCATAAATAAACCCACACACCTATGGACACTTGATTTTTGACAAAGAAGCCAAAACCATGCAATGGAAAAATGGCAGCATCTTCAACAAATGGTGCTGGTCTAACTGGATGTCTACATGTAGAAAAATGAAAATAGATCCATATTTATCACCCTGCATCAAACTACAGTCCAAGTTGTTCAAAGACCTCAACATAAAACCAAATACACTAAATCTGTTAGAAGAAAAATTGGGAAAGAGTCTTGATCTCATTGGCATAGATGATAAATTCCTCAACAGAACACCAAGAACACTGGCTCTAAGATCAAGAATTAATGAGTAGGATATCATGAATCAAAAAGCTTCTATGAGGCAAAGAACTCTATCAATAGAACAAAATGACAGTCTACATCCTGACAAAAGGTCTTCACCAACCCTTCATACAACAGAGAGAGTTAATATACAAGATATATAAAGAGCTCAAGAAATTAAACTCCAATAATCCAAATAATCCACTTTAAAACTGGGCTACAGAACTAAACAGAACTCTCCACGGAGGAATATGGTGGACATTGAATGCTCAATATCCGTAGTCATCATGGAAATGCAAATGACATTTCATCTTAAACCCATCATCGCTAAGGTCAAAAGCTGAAGTGACAGCAAGCTAGTGAGAATGTGGAGAAAGAGGAACACTCCTCTATTGCTGGTGGGAGTGCAAACTTACACAACCACTTTAAAAATCAATCCAATGCTTTCTCAGACAATTGGAAATAGTGTTACTTCAAGACCCAGCTCTACCATTCCTGGACATATATCAAAAAGATGCTCCACCATTCAACAAAGATATTTGCTCAATTGTGTTCATAACATCTATATTCATAATAGCCATAACAGGGAAACAAAATATATGTCTCTCAACCAAACCATTATTTTACAGAAATTGTGGTACATTTACACAATGGAATGCTACTCAGGTATTAAAAAAAAAAAAAAAAAAAAGAGAAACCATGAAATTTTCAGGCAAGTGGATGGAACTAGAAATGATCATCCTAAGTGAGTTATTCCCAAACCAGAAAGGCATGCATGGTATATACTCATTCGTAACTGGATAATGGCCATAATATAGGATAAACATACTACAATCCACAGACCTAAAGGAGCTAAATAAAAAGGAGGACCCTATGGAAGATGGTCAATTCTTATTCAAAAGGGCAAATAGAATCGACACCAGAAGTGACTGAGGAGAGGGAACAGGATGAGAGCCTAACATACATATCTTTCAAAAGACTACCCAGCAGGGGATCAAAGCACAGGCTAATACTCACAGCCAAACTTTGGGTAGAACACAAAGAATCATAGAAAAGAGTAGGGGATAGAAAGTAGAAAGAGCCAGATCTTGCAGGACCACAAGGACCATAAGAAGACCAACAAGGACAACAAATCTGGGCTCATGGGGACTTGCAGAGATTGATGGACCCACCAAAGACCATTCCTGAAGAGGAACCAGACCCCTGCTCAGATATAGCTGATAGGCAGCTCAGTCTCATGTGGGATCCATAGTAAGAAGAGTAGGGGCTGGCTCTGACATGGACTCTGATCACTCCCCCCTGGTAGAGGGGGCATTGCTACACCACAAAGGAAGAAAATGCAGGCAGTCTTAGTGAGCCTTGATAGGCTGGGGTCAGATGGTAGGAGAGGAGGGCTCCCCCTATCTGAGAATTGGAAATGGGATGAGGGTGAAAGAGGAACAGAGGGGTGAAACCAAGAAGAGACTAGGGAGGGGGCTAAAATTGGGATGTTAAGTGGATAAATTATTTTTAAATTTTATTTATTTATTTATTATAATTTATTCACTTTGTATACCCACTGTAGCCCCCTCCACCATCTCCTCCCAGTCCCATCCATTCTCTTTCTCACCCTATGCCCCTTCCATATTCTCCGGATAGCGGAGGAACTTGTCCCCTTCTGTCTGAACCTAGCTTATCAGGTCTCATCAAGGATGGCTGTAGTATATTCCTCTGTGGCCTCACAAGAGTGCACCCCCCCAGCAGGAGGTGTTCAAAGAGCTGAGTTCATGTCAGAGAATAAATTATAGAAAAACAAATTTAAATTAAAATGAGTTAAGTTTGAATAAAATAAATAAATAAGTAAATAAATAAAGTCTTAAAACACAAACACAACAGGTAGAAAGACTTTCATACACATGAAATTCAATAACTCAGAAAGCTCAGACACTGTTAGTGTCATGAATGCATGCCATCCTAAGAAATTAAATACTCTGCCAAATTTCAAATGCAAGATGTGGATGAAGATCAGCACAACAACCTATGCTTACATATACAAAACAAAAGAAACAAACAAAAAATCCAAAATGCTACATTCCAGGCTCAAGTTGATGTTGATGTTGATGCCAGGCATGTTGTTCTAAATTTAAGCCCAACACTAAACTGGAGTTAGATCTGTAAGTTCAAAACCTTTTTGGTCTACATAACAACTTTCAGGACAGCCAAGTCTACAAAGAAACTTTCTTCAGTGTTAAAAACAGAAACATGATCTTCTCTGGGAGCTTTTTTGATTCAATCAAATAAGTTCTGACCAAGTTTACTATAGGCTTATTGTCATCCCATGATGAAAATGTAGTCTAACTTCAATGATCTTAAAATTCTGCAATAGCTCATACACTGTTCAAATAAATGTTCACAGTCTCTTCTAACACACAAGATAATCTCTTGGGTGCCACATCTTGTAACATCAGAAGCAAGTTACATAATTCCAACATAGATGCACAGAATACCCCTTTCCCATTCTTGTAGAGAGGAATGTGTACATATTTTAGGAAGGCTGGACCAAGGAAAGAAGATCAGCAAGGAAAACAATAAATCCTGATGCTGTTTGAAAGGCTTAGATGGTCCTATCCCTGAAACCTCTCATACATCCCCAAGATTGCTTAATTCCACTCCCTATAGGCAGCACTATATGGTAAGTGTCTCCTAACTTAAGAATCTCAACATCTTGTAGTGTCAAGGTGCAACTCAGTCTTCACCCTCACTGCTTCATGCAATGAAACTTTACAGTATCTTCACTGGTAATCTGACTCTGCTAAACACTGATGGCTGGCACTGGGCTGAACTGAAGCTACAAAGAAAGAATCTATTACCTTAAATTTTGCATCTTTCTTGTTTCTAGAACCAGCACAACATGTGTGAGCCTGTCAAGTTGGATTCTACATTGGTGTGGACAAATTGGGATGGACGGTGCCACACTTGGACCACTTTTGGAGCAGGTTTTATATGAAGTTCCTTCCTGGCACTAGGAAACACTTTGCCTACCCCTTCCATTAATAGAAGAATTAGCAGTGGGGAGTATTACTGTATGGACACCATCTTAGGCTTCAAACCCAGAGCTAGGACCTTCTCTTTGATGATGATAACCTCCTTGAAATTTATTGTCTGTTTCAGCACGTGACTGCCATCTGAAACTACCCAATGATGCTTTTCTCAACAAACCAAAAACTATGTTTATTTCTGCTCCACTTGTCTCTTTCTTTCACTGTGGTCCTGAATGTCTCACTAACAATAACCATTTAACAGATTTAGTATTCCAAGTAAGAAATGAAGCCTGATATTTTTTAATTCTAACTTACTCAATTGCTCAGGGCATGGGCAGCATAAGTATGATTTTCAGTCAAAATATCACACAAATGTCCTCTAGCTTAATTTTTCATGGAGTCTATTGTCCACTGAAATCCTACAACCTGAAATTACTCTGTCTGCATTACTCTCAACACTCTGATCTACTAGGTCCTACCAGAACAGTTGATGAAGCTCTGTATACAGCTCTCTAAAGCTTTTGCCATCTTAAATCCTGATGTTTTCCACATTCCTTAAAAAGGGAACATTCCTGATGCTCTTTGGGTGGATGACACCTAAATGAACATCAGTACAAAGTCCCAATTTATTTCTAATATCAGAGATTAGACCTCTACTCTTGCCTGATGCATCTAAAACAAAAAGGGGGAACTGTAGAGAGCTACGTAATGCCGCGCCTTAAAGATGGAGCTGGTTTCCGCCTTCCACCTTCCCGATGGTGAGTGCTTTCTGTCATGAACAACTCCACATTTGGCTAAGGCTGAGGATCTGGCTTGCTTCCATGTATGTGGACCTATCTACATTGCCCACGTGGCATGCTGGGGTTGGCTACCCAGAGGCTATTTAAGCTGTGGGCTGGCTTTCCCCAGGGTCAGATGATTGTTCAAGGTTCCTGAATAAACTGCATTGAAAAAAAAAAAAGAGAGAGAGAACATTCCAAGGTTTTGTCCAGCAGTGAAATCACTCTTCCCATATATTTTTGTTCTAATTTCCTACTTTGTTCTGTGACTACATCCCCTAACCAAGAGATTGTCAGGTCATGAATGTGTTTATTCATTGAGTCTGGTACTGTCAGATCAGAGTCCATCATTTTGGGAGCTTAGCATGGAAAGTCAAGCTTGAAGAAAATTAAGGCAAAAGCCATGGGCAAATGTTTTCTGGGTTGGTCTCTTGCTTAATCACTGTCTCATGCTCAGGTAGTTATCTTATGTGGGCCAGGCCTACTTGCTTAGGAATCTTGCATCTCTCAGTGGAAGAGCCTTCCCACATCAACTATCTGTCAACACAACCTCTCACAGATAATATGACTGTAGGCTTTGAAATCTTGACTATTGAAGCTAATAAGGATAAAGAGACAATATATGAGGAAGTTTTAAAAACTGAAAACCAATGTGTTAATACTATCAGTCACTTACGTAGCAAAAAATGAGACATTGATGAGTGCAACTTGAAAACACAGATACACCAAGAAATGAGGAGAGGCAAGTCTTTAAGATCAATACGAGTGAAGTAAAACTGTTTCTCTAAATTAAGTCTCCAACTCAACAAAAATTCAAGGAATTATAACATAATATAAATTTTCAGAAGGCAAAAATATGTGAAGGTCTATGACTTTTGAGAGAAATATTATAGTTAGATTATAACTAATAAAATCACACAATATACATAGCATCCCTGCCAAAACGAAACACAAAGATAGGCCTATAAATATAACACAGTCCTATAAGCAAATACAATAGGATTATAGTCAAAACCAAAATCAAAGAACTCACTGGCCATCACTCAACTTCTGCATTCCGGTTCTTTCCTTTGACAACTATAAAAATGCATTGGAGGTTTAGGGATGTTCCAATTGAAGAGATTCCATTAAAGCATACAAATGTTTCAACATTAGAAAAACTAATTTTGACTACTAAAATTAACTCATATTTTTATGATAAAGAAAATGATGTCTGCTAGGATCACTTGGAAACCATATTGCATTCTATGACTCATGATTGGGTATATGTCTGCATCAGTGTGAGAATATATAACCTTTTAAAAGCCAAGTAGAAGAAAGCAGATTTTTAAAGAAACAGTGTGTTTGTATTATCCACTTAAACACCTCCTTTTGCGCCAGTTGCTGTAATGACCAATATCATCTTCATGTACTTTGTTTCAAGATCTTTTTCTTGTGTTTTCAGCTATGTTTGTATATTCAGGATGTGCTGTGGTATGTGGTATGAATAAATTCCATAAAAAAATCTAGGCAAATAATAATCAAACAATTGGAGGAAACCAATAAATTCCTTAAATAAAGCCATGAAACAACAAACATTTGAGGGATATGAGGCTTTGCTGGATTAGGGTGAAGTCTGACATCTCCAGATAGCCACTTATTTCCATTCAGTCTGTGATGGTGAACTCTGTTTTCTCAGTGAAGGGCCTAAAAATCTGCCTCCTGATCTATATGACCATGGGTCATATAAAGAGCCTCACAGAGCCCTCAGGATAGATTATTAGGCAAACCCTTTCCTGTGAAGAAAACTGTTTGAACAAACATCTGGAAATTCCTAGAAATGGATCACCCTGCTAAGGATCTTTGTCTTCAGCAGTGACTTTCAACTGTACTCAGAGATTTTTTTTCACACATATAGGATAATTGAGTACTGTGTTCTCCTTCTTGTAAAAGGACCATACTACTGCATGGAAAATGAGGCATGGTATCCTTGACCCCTATACCCCAGCAAATCAGAAATTTATCCTCAAAATCCTTCCCTCTGCACAAGGTTTATAAGTCCCTGACTTCAAATAAACAAGTTGTGGGTGCATGCATGCTGGCTGGTTGTATGCTATCTGATACCAGCAGCCTTCCAACATTGCCCCTGATATTCATCATTTACCCCCCTCTGGGCCTGCTCTCTGACCCACTGGGCCTAAGCCTCACTGGATCTTGGTCTCACCAGTCAACCAAGTCAACAAAGCATGGACTTTCACCTGTACATCTGAGGTGAAAGTCTTCAGAGCAAGGCACAGCAGCTTAACTGAGAATAGTGAGACTTTGGTATTATCATAGGCTCTGGAACACCAGAGTTTCCACTACCACTGGTGATTTCATTCTAGAAGAGCTAGCTACCTGTAACAGTCAATGGAAAATTCTTTTCTCACTCCAGCCTAGTGAACATGGGTGTTGCCCTAAAGTGGTCTAGCTGCCTTTGAGAGAAATGGAACCACCAATCTCTATCTGGAAGCTGATCTCCAGGCCTCTCCCAAATGGAGAATGACAGAATGAAACACATTTTGGAAATATGGAAATAGAAGCAATAAAGAAAGCACAAAAAGGCTGGCCATGGTGGTGCACACCATTGATCCCAGCACTTGAGTAGGCAGAGGCAGATAGATCTCTGTGACATTGAGGCTGGCCTGGTCTAAAAAGCAAGTGCAAGAGAGCTAATGTTACACAGAGAATTCCAGCCTCAAAAAAAGAAAAGAAATTTATTTTTTAAAAAAAACAGAAAGTTAGGAAATCCTGGAAATCAAAACATTAAAGACTACAACAAGGAACTACAGAGGCAAGGTTCATACTCAAAACAGAGATCAAGATAGAAATATATGCACTGAAAACAAATAGACGAAATGGAAGACAGGTGTGTTTGTACACTCCTTTAATACCAGAACTCAGGGAAGAAGAAACCACTGGACTATTGTGAATTCAAGGCCAGCCTGGTCTACAAAGTGACAGCAAAGGCTATAAAAAGCAATCATGTCTGAAAATAAAAGAACAGTAAAAAAAAAGAACAGAAAAAAAAAGATGACATAGATACATGTGTCAAAGAAAATGTTAAATCTTAAAGTTCACTACCACAAAACATCCAGGAACTCTGGGACATTATGAAAAGACAAAACATGCTAATGATCAGATTAGCAGAAGAAGGATGAGATCAAAGGTCCAAAAGATATTTTCAGGAAAATCATACAAGAATAATTTCTTAATCTAAAGAAAAAGAAGATGCCTATCAAGGCACAAGAAGCATACAAAACACCAAAGAGATTGGACCAGAAAAGAAAGTCCTCTTACCAGAATAACCAAAACTCTAAACATACAGCACAAGGAAAGAATATGAAAAGCTGCAACAGAAAAATAAATAAATAAAATAAAACAGACCACACTAATCAACCAATCAAACAGACAAACCAACACAAACAAAAAACAACCAAGAAATAAATAAAGGCAGGTCTTTGAAATTAATCCTGTGTTCTCAGTAAAGATGCTGGAAGTTGAAGGGCCTAGACAATGTGCTTCTGACTCTTAAAAAAACTACAGAAAACAAGACAAATTACTAACCATGCCCAGAAACTTTCAATCAGAAAATGGAGAAAATAAAATGTTTTATGATAAGGTCAAATTTCAACTATATGTATCTATAAATATAGCCCACACAGGGTGCTAAAACAATCACCACCACTACCAAAATACCAGGATTTACAATCACTGTTTGTTGATATCTCTTAATACCATTGACCCAAATTCACCAATAAAAAGACACAGGCTCACAAAATGGATGATAAAACAGAATCCACCCTTCTAAATACATCAAACACAATTCACATCAAGATAGACATCATCTCATGGTAAACGGTTGGAAAACCTATTCCAAATAAATGGACTAGGGTATCAAGCTAGTATAGCAATTTTAATATCTAACAAAACAGACTTCAAAAACAATTAATCAAAAGATGGAAAAGGACATGACATATTAAAACAAAACATCCAGCAATATAATATTTCAATAATTAACATCTATGCCCCCAACCCAAGAGCACCCAAGTTATAAAAGAAACCCTTCTGCAGCTTGCATCACATCCTAGCCCTCATAAACTGATAGGGGAAGACTTTAATAGATCACTCTCATCAATGGACAGGTCCTCCTGACCAAACTGAACAGAGAAATGCTCCAGCTAACTGACATCATAAAACTAAATACACCCAAATGATGTTTACAGAACATCCACCCAAGCACAAAAGATTGTTCCCTCTTCTCAGCAACACATATATTGTTCTCCAAAACTGATGATGTACTTGAACAGTGGACGTCTCAAAAGGTATAAGAAACTTCCAATAACCTCCTGCATCCTGTCAGACCACTAAGGTTTAAAGCAGCACATCACCAATAACAAAAACGATAGAAAGCTTACAAACTCATAGAAATTGAACAACTCTCTACTGAATAAAAATTGGATCAAAACTGAACTAAAGAAAGAAATTAAAGAATTTCTAGAAGTCAATGAAATGAATACACAGTATATCAAAACTCATAGTACACAATAGAAGTGTTGACCAGAAGACAGTTCATAGCACTAAGTACATTCAGAAAAATAATCAGAAAGATCTCTTAGTAGCAACTTAACAGCACACCTAAATACTCTAGAACAAAAAGTAGTAAATATAACTAAAAGTAGTACTGAACTGTGTCTTCACTGGTAAAACCAAATGTTTCCACAGGAAAGGAAAGGTGGATCCTAGCAAAATTGACAATGATTAAATTTGAATAGTAGAGATCTCCTGAATAAGCAGAGGTAACTGTTCATCAGACAGTGTGGTCATTCAGTCCAAACTAACTTAATAAAGACTAAAGTTTTCTTCTTAAATAAAAAGGGATACTTTTGTTATTTCATATTAAAAACAGTTAAGAGGTTTAAAATGTTTTAAGTAAATTCAAAAGTATAAACTTGTTTGAGTTGGAATAATTTGGAATGAATATAACATATTTGAGCAGCGTGATCTTTGACCAAGCATGTAATCCCAGCAGAGGCAAGCAATTCTCTATTACTTAGTTGTTTTCTAAATTCAGGAGTTACAATGACAGGGTGTTGGGGGTTCATAACCTTAATCCCAGCATTTGGGAGGCACATGCCTTTTATATACCACCTGGGAGGCAGAGGCAGGCACATAGGATTTACAGTGATTTTATTTAAAAGGTGCTTATAAAAGGCAGGCTGGAAATCACAGTGAATGCCCTTTATTATCTAGAAATAAATACACTTTAAGGTATATTTGTATACTTTCAAAGATTTTTTAAACTTTAATTGAGATATTATACTTTTCCATTTCCAAGAAAATCATTTTGCCCTTTAAAAGATATAACATGCCTAAAAAGGTACATCCCTCATCAATTAGGGATGGGGCAGGGTTTTGATTTAATCTTTTCAGGAGAATAAAATCATCCACCTAAGAATATGGAGAGCACTGGACACATGCAACATCTGAGAAAATGACAGATCACCAAAAGAAAATGTCAAAAGAGAAGGAGTAGGCTAGCCAACGGGTATCACTCACCTTCATGTTGTCTCTTCTGCCTTCTATAGACATAAGTGCAAATTGTCTTTATGTGATTGCTAAAAAACAATCCAAAATCTCTATCTCATAACAGAAAAGCCACCTGGTAAGAAACAGAGGAAAACAGAAAAGTAAGTGATTATTCTATTGTCACGAATCTCATAATCTTCTGGCATAATGTGACTTCTGTACTTCCCACAAACTTCAATAATCCAGAATGTGTACAGTGTTTGTGAAAGGATGAGGGAGTGAGAGAAAAAGCCAAAAACATAAGCCTAAAATATAGTCAAGTTTACATGAAAAGATGTAATGAACTCTAGCATGAAAAATGTGCACTGGGCCAGAGATACCTTTCATTTTCTAATTAATACAAATTAAATAAACAGATTTCACAACTGCTACAAGACAAACACAAAGTGACACCTAAACTGTTATATTTCTGATACTCCAGATACTACTAACCTCCTTTACAGAAAGTCCTTCTGCTCTCGAAGTCTCTTGGAAAATGGAGGTGATCATAAAACTGGGCTGTGGCTTGCAGTCCCGCATGTCCCCTTGTGGGTTTAGGCACAGCCCAGCCCTTGCTGCCACTCACACACAAAAAATATTGGAGAATAATTTAGCATCTGTTCCCTGCTGCATGAATTATGTCACAAGATGTGGAATCTGACCTATCCAATTATTTAAAACCAGGCACCCCTGACAAAATTCTGCATCTCAGAAATTTCTTTTGTACCCTGGAATTGAATTTCCCTAAACCACGCCATTGTGACTGGTAGAAGTTGAAATGTTAAAAATACGTAATCAAGTATTGCTGAAAGATGACCACCACCATCTCTTTTTTCCAGTTCAAAACAATTTTGTAAAATTTGTTACACAAAGTTGTATGTGGAATACAACATTCATCATTTCTATAAATGAGACCTTCAGTTTTCCAATCTGTCCACTGCAAAACCAATGCCTGATATTATAAGCACCACAAATTTCTACTGCCCAGGCCACAAAATCCTCACTTCTCTGGACAATCAACTCTCAGGAAGGGTCAGAGGCTACGGGTCTCTGACAGGATCACCACATGGAGACAAACAGAACCACAGCCTGAACCAAAGACTGAACTACAGTCTATCTCATTCAAAGCAAATGAGGCTGTGTTAGCTCAGCAGCCTGCTCTTCCTGGCCTGGGGACAAAGGCCCCACACTCAGCATGACATGGCCTCTGGTCTCTCTCACAGCTCTTTAGAGCTACATCAGAGGAAAGTCACAGAACAAACCCATAAACTATTTCCCACTGTTTTTCCTGACTGCTAGGCCTGCCCAGAGTCCCACATTAGCTTGAACAATAGAGCTGAGTCTCAGGATAGAAGTAGTTCCTCTACCAGTGGATCAAAGATCAAATAATGCAGATAGCAGAGGCATTCTAGCTTTGCCCTAACCCCTACGGTAACACAGAACCCTAGTTTTGTTCTAAAAGAATGAAAATCCCAATTATTCGATTTTCAAACCTGCTAGCACAGAGAGGCAAACAAAGCACCCATCTGACCCTGGTACTCACCTCTATTCCAAGAGGAAAAATCCCCAAAAGCTCACAGTTCAGATGACAGCTCAGGGGGGATAGGCCAAAGGAACGCAAGGCCAAAGCCTTCTAGCTCAAAGTTCAAAAAGCCCAAAATTTACCAAGATAAAACTCCTTCCACTTTTACACTCTGTCTTAAATACATTTCAGCTGAAAGTTCCACTTTTTAATATCTGTCAGCTGGTTTCTTGCTTTGCCTCTTGACCTAGAATTAACATTATTAAATCCTGTGCACAGAGAGCTTTTGAATTAAAGGCATGTTCTAGGGCTGACGGAACCATACCATAATCACCTGTTTACAATAAATTGTAAATTCTTGGAATTAAGATTTGTGTTAGGGCTCACCCACACCAAACAAAGCACGGGTTTTTACAGTTCACAATCTCAGGGATCACACTGGGATCAAATATCCTGCAACATCTTCATCTTGGAAATGTTTTAAAATACAATCTTCCAGTGTACCAGGGCAACTGCTCATCTTCCCAGATACAAGCCATTTATGTTGCACATTCCATTACACACTCAGTGTCCAGTGCAGTCACCTCTACCTCATAGTTGGGAAGTCCTTCATCGAAACTTCAGTCAAAGCCAAAGAGTAACAACCATTAAAGAAACAAATGTCCATGAATTTGAAAGAAAGGAGTAGTTAATGGGGGCTCAAAAAATGAGATATGAACCAAAAAGTATATGGCTGTACCTAGGAATATTGGAGTAGAAAGTTTATTATAGATAGACAAGAGAACATAGTCAGACACAGGGAAATCTGGGACAGTCTAGAGTTGACATGACCCTGAGCTATGTGAGACGAGAGGAGAGAGGGAAGTGGAGAGCAAGAACAAAGGGCCAGGAGGATAAATGATAAATGAAAAAGACCAGGTAACCAAAAATGGTTAGAATACAAAAGGAAGGACTGCTGGGAAGAGGGCAGTTCAACTCCTGGATTAGAGATCTGTGTTTGACACCCATACCTTGTAACATGTAATGACTGAGGGATGCTGGGAGAATCTGACAGCCATGTCTGCTTTGATTATTAAGTAGCCACTTTAATGATTCATCCCAGCATTTGAGACCTAAGAGTAGAGAGGAATGAGAAGGATGAAATGATTTCATTATAATCTCAAAAAATATTTTTAAAAGTTGAAAATGGCTTTATGGTCCAATATTCTTCAGGGACTTCAAGCATGTAATAAAACACACCAAGTATTACTCACACCTTTTCTTTCAGGTTGTGCATTTTCAAATGGGAGAGGGAAAAGCATTCCTGTTAGGTACTACCACACCACTTTGTCCAGATCTTCTGTGTGTTTGAACTAGTGTAAGTGTAGAAATTTGCTTTCCAGAAACAAGTTCAGCAAACTCCCAGGCCTAGGTGTACACTTATCACTTTTACTGACCGTCTAAAATTGATTACCTGACTCATTGCCATCTTCCCTCCTCCCCCTCCCTTTCTGTGTTGTGACAACACCAGCTTCAAAGTAGGTCAGTGAACTCAATTCTTACACAGGTCCCTCTTTATTATCAGAGTTGAAAAAAAAAAAAAACAAACAGTCATACTGACTTTGAAAAACACAGGCCATTTTCTTGTAGAGGGAAATCCACTAATAAGATACTGTTTGATGCTGTCCCTGTGTACAATATTAGTTGCTGAGACCTGTAACCTGACAGACACAGCTTTAGCCAATAGCCTGTGTCTCAAATTTGAACTGACAGAACTGTGTCAATGAGGATTGTACATATGGGCATAGGGCAGTCCCTTAATTCGAAATTCAATATTCACTGCATCAAGCTACCTGACCCAAATTTTACAACCACCAATCTGGTCTGTTTTCATTCTGATTCATGAATTGATAAATACACAATTTGGGAAATTACAAATTAAAAAACTTCACTCTGCCACATTTCTAGACAATCCTGGTGAACAAACATGTGTATCCCCAGATCCTAATCTCTAACGGGCCTGGTTAGCATACTACTTATCTGTGGAATGTTTTACAGGCAGTCTTCCCTCAGGTAAAATCTAACTGGTGCCACTAGTTTCTCAGCAATAGGAAATCCTTTACATCATCAGTTGTATTCTTCTATATCACAGTTTACAATTGGAGTTCTCTCTGACACATGACATACAATTTACAATCCCCACAAAGTCCAAATGGATTTTTTAGAACTGAGAACAAGACCTGACACCCCTAAAGGTCACCAGGAACTAGGCCTAAAAAAGTCACCCAAAGTTCACCAGACTACTGACTCTACCCCAAGGTCACCAGGAGAGATGATGAATGTGCCCCTATCTGGAAAGGGTGGGAGAGAACCCAGTTTTCTGTGATGTCTGAATCTTTGAATAAGGACAAAAGAGGTAGCTCTTGCAGCACTGATTCACTGATGTCCTACTTTCAGTTTTTCTGCTGCATGAGTAGTGGGATTTGTTGTCTGGCCCTGTGTTTTCTGCTGCGCAAGCAGTGGGTTGTGGCTGTTTGTGTCTTTTTGTTTGACTGTATTGTCTGTTGCTGCCAGCTGCCATTTTTTTTTTTAATTGGGACTGACTGAGGATATGTAACAGCATCCTTCTATCCCCCTTGACTTGATTCTTTCCCATTTCAGGAGGCTTGAGCCATGTTCCACGGGCTCCAGTGAAAGTGGCAAGGAGACACCATGGGATGGATAAGGTATACTGAGCCCCAGTCTTGGCACCTCTGCAAATGTTCTCTGGCCTCTGGTCTGGCAGAGCTTGGCTGCTGCTTTGGCCTCTGATCTGATAGAGATAAAAAGATATGTTGCTCCTCCATTCTATGGTCTGGCTGAATGCGGTCACCATTCCAAACTCTTGTGTAGTTGGGTGGAGCCTGATTTGGTGGTAGGCCACCACTAATGGAGCAGGATAGATGGTCAATAGAGAGACAGGCCACTGTTCTGAGTTTTGATATTTTCTTCTTCCATTCTCTTTGTGCACATTGTACCTGGTACATTCTTTTCTTGTGTTGTTCTTTTGTGGTTTTGTTTGTTTTTGATGGTCTCAGTAGGCCAGTGACCAAACAGCTGTGCTTCTTGGTGATTTTGCCTGCCCCATGCTCCCAGCACTACAAGTTGTGGCACCTCTGGTCGCTAGTGGGAGCACACATTTCTACATGGTTAGCTGGGAAGACTCAGTTGGAGAGGGGTCTGTGTGCAGAAAATCTTGCTGGGCTGGACCTCTTTGCCTCCTTGCTTCTTCTCTGAGGAAAGTTGGTGTACCTGAGGTTAGCTCTGGCTTGGAACAATGATTGCCAAATATGCTCTTATCCAAAATGTATTGTGGTTATTACTATTGTTATTATTTGGTTAGGGTCCCCTGTAGCCCATCCTGACCTGAAACTAAACAGCTATAAGATGACCTTGAATTTCTGATCCTTCTTCTCCATGTCTTATCAACTGAGCTACAGCCCCAATCCCTCAAACTTCTTATATTGAACCATAGGTGGCTTCAACAAGGAAGTAGATTGAACCTGAAAGGAGAAGGCTTGGCTTCACTGAGCTCCTGGGTCTGTGCCAGTGTACTGACACTTTTCTAAGAATACCCACCTGAGCACTTTGGCACATGGTTTATTAGCCTGACTGCACTTACGAAATTGTCACCTGAGAACTAAGCCAATTATTTTTCTTTTTTTTAAGATTTATTTTTTTATTTATACAGTGTTCTGCCTGCATGTGTGATCGCAGGCCAGAAGAGGGCACCAGATTTCATTATAGATGGTCATGAGCCACCATGTCGTTGCTGGGAATTGAAGTCAAGACCTTTGGAAGAGCAGTCATTGCTTTTTAACCTCTGAGCTATCTCTCCAGCCCACCCAATTCTTGTTTAGGTGAGGTCTCAGAATGGCAGCTACAAGAATTTTGTTAGAAAATTTGTGGTTTGCTTGGGTGGGGATATAATACCAGGATCACACAACCCTCAGAGACCACCAGCAGATGACTTGATGCAAGAGCAAGAGAGCTTTATTACAAGAGTGATTGAACTCGGGGCCCAAGTCTCACTGACACAGCAGTAGAGAACTGGGACCTTGAACCCTGAGTGAGCAGGGTTTTTAAAGGGAAAGACTCTAAGCAGTTGGGTTTTAATAACAGCAAGCAGGGGGATACATGTTTCCATGAGAGAAAGCAGGTGGGTTCATGCCTTGATGTTACAGAATTGGGTAGAAGCCATAGGGGAGAGGTGAGCATATACATAATCACAATTCCCCGGGAGATTGTCTCTATTTTTTTACTAAACATTTATTCTGTCATATTTCCTGGAGGCTGTTGCTTGGAGAGCTAACTTTGTATTCTGCCAGGTTCACATTCTGTGATATTTCCTGGTACCTGAGTTCAGCTCCTGGTCAAGATGGTGCCTTATTTCAAAATGGAGTCACACATGCTAACTTAAACTCCTCAGGGAACTTCTGTCAATGTGCTCTCCAAAGTACAAAAAGATTTAAGTGGAGGGTGTGGTGGAGGGTGGGGAGAGAGATAGATGAGGAATTCACCATGTCTGGGTATCTACCACTCCCTCCCAGAAAATGAGTTGATTTACTTAATCACTAGTGCAAGAAAAAAAAATAGCTGGAATGTATTTTAAGTTCAAGGTCTAAAAGTGAGGCTGCAGGGGTCCTTTTGGCAATGCTTTTGCAGAATTTCATCCATTCACTTGCAATGTTTGTAAATTCACACTGAGCAATGAAATAAAGAAATGGGAGGAAAGGGAAGGGGAGGAGGAGAGAATAGGGAATGGAGGGGAGGAAGGAACATGTTCAAAATCTTCCTGGCAAGAAAACAAAAAGAAAAACAAATCCTGCTTAATGAATTTCCACCTTTTTGTGTGTCCAAGAATTCTTAAGTTGTGTTTATGTGTAAATCCTTTCATCATATTTACATATATGTATGATGAAAAAGCTTGCTGAATAATGGGGTTTCAATGTCTTCCTTACATTTCAACTCAATTATTTTTGGGCCCTAAATCTAGACCCAATTCTTATCAATATTTGGAGGTTTTGCATGTTTTCAATGTGTTGTTTTATTTTCTTAGTTAATAGTGTGTCCACAGTCCATTACACCAGGCTCATCATACTTGGGTCTCTAGAAAAGTAATGAAAAACAATAAACAGTACTAATAATGTTAGTGACTAAAATGAAAGTAACTTATGTTCTTCTCAGACAGGTCATTTTATGATGAAATCTTTTTTTTTTTTTTTTTCATGAGGAACAAAATGCCTGTTAATCTTATGGCTTGTTTACAGCATGTTCTTGAAAACAAGGTTCAAGATGCATCCTGAAGTCATAACATCTAATGATGTACAGAGAGGACACAATTAGATTTGTGGATATGGTCTCCTAGTGATAAGTATGGCAGGATGCAAAGCCCAGAACATTTTCTGAGGACCTGACCTCTCATAAAATCTAATGAATATATAGATTCTTCTCAGAAAATGAACATGTACATAAAACCAATTATGTATAAAACATGTATATAGTGGATGTCAGGAGAAGGATCAGGATAAAACTAATGCCAAATAAGTAGCACTGTTGTTGTACCTGTAATTTCTACTTATCTGGAAGGCAGAAACAGGAAGACTGTTAACCCCTGTATTTAAGGCAGAGCATCTGCATAAAGAAAAGCAATGTTTTGCTTCTCCTGTTCCTTTTCTTCCTCCTCCTCTTCCTTCTCTTTCTTTACCTCATATATTGAAGAAAATGTTCTACCTCTGAGCTGTATTCCGAGCTTCTGTACAAATAGACAGATACAGATTGTCTTTGCATATGATAAAACCAGATGCTAAAGCTCACAGAAAGTAACTTGTTATGGGATAAATGAAAGAGAACACAGAGAAGAAGGAAACAGACATAGAGACTGTCCTACTAACAGCAGAAACAGAACAAAGATAAAAAATACTTCAGGAGAAGTTTATTACAGTTGGTACAATGGCTCGCATTAACAAATAAAATGCTACATGCTCCCATCTTCTAGGTGGGAATGCTGTATTACTATCAGATTATGAAGACTTTGTTAAAGGCATTTACTCTTTAAAAGGTTATTTGCCCTTCCCCAGATAGTTACTGTTTGTGAATTAGGTACCCAATACTGTGCTAATTCCTGTACACACAAAAATGATTCATGCAAACACTATTCTTTCTCTATAAGCTTACAGTCTTCTGGGGTAATCCACCATAAAAAACCCATAGACCATGCATAGAAATGTATACATCACTATAAATTCCACTATGAAACCTCAAAAAAAGCAAGAGGGACCTAACACGCCAGAAGAGATACGTATTCAAAGGCTGAGAGTTGAGAACCTTTTAGTTCAGTAGGTGAAATGAAAGAAGGTGAATTTGTTTGGAATGTACTAGGGAAGAAGAAAGGAATTATAATAATAATAACAACAATAATAAAGATTAAAGAGGAAGCCAGAGGGGCTGAAGAGATGACTCAGTGATGAGTATTACCTCCTGTGGGGCTGGAGAGATGACTCAGCTGCTCTTCCTTCCGTAGGTCATGAGTTCAATTCCCAGCAACCACATGGTGGCTCACAAACATCTAAAATGAAATCTGGTGCCCTCTTTTGGCATTCAGGTGTACGTACAGATGGTGTATATCTAATAAAAATAAATCTTAAAACAAAAGAAACCATTCCCTGCTTTTTTGCACAGTTTCTAGCATGTCCATCGTGGCTGACCATCTTCTGTAGCTCCTGTTTTAGGGAATTTGATGCCATATGACTTCCTGGAATATAAGGCACTCATGTAGTATGCTTATATATATGCAAGTAAAGTACTCTTCTCTCTCATCTACGCAAAAGATAAAAATACCTCCCGCCAACCCCACCCCCCAAAAAAAGAAGAGGTCAAACACGCCAGATGTGAGTTCAAGGCCATCCTGGTCTACAGAGCCAAAGCTACACAGGGAAACCCTGTCTTGAACAGCAGAACAAAACAAACAAGATCATAAATCAAATGTGGTGACACGTGCCTGTAAATGGAGCATCAGGAAGGTCAGGAATGAAGGTCAACCTGGACTATATGAAACTGTCTCAGAAACAAAACAGCAGCAACAACAACAAAACCTCACAAGAATCTGAGTGCCCGAGATGCTTTGGGATATTCAAAATTTTTATCTTAATTCTTGGCTACATAGGGAGCTATTGAGGAGTGTAGTTGTTTAAATGAAAATGACCCCTACAATCTCATATATTTGAAAATCTGGTCCCCATTTGGTGGAACTGTTTTGGAAAAATTAGGAAGTGTGATCTTGTTGAAGAGGTGTGTTCCTGTGGGTGGGCTTTGGGGTTGTTAAATCCCACACCATTCTCAGCTCTTTGCCTCATACTTGTAGATCAGGATGTAAGCTCTCAGCCATTGTTCTGTTTGGTGCTCTGCCTGCCATTCCTGTCTGCCACTATGGTCCTTTACCATTATGGTCATGGACTTACCTTCTGAAACTCTAGGTACCCAACCAACCGTTTCATGATATCTTAGCACAGTGATAGAAAAGCAGCTAAGACAAGGGGTTTGTAAACAGGAGAGAAATGCTTTGATGTACACTTATCTCAAAGATCCCTTTGTCCTGCAAAATTAACAGTAAGATTTCAGAAATTTCAGGCCTCATAGCGCCGGACCCATAAGGCAGAACCTACTCAGGTGGGGCGGGGGAGGGGCTTGCGCAAGGCACAGCATAGGCGAGGTGCGAGCCTCCATTGTCAAATGTGACATAAGCGCTGTTGCTATGGCTACAGAAGCCTAAGAGGAAACTCTGAGCTCGCCTGGGCCTGGTGGGCGGCAGCGGTGAGGGCAGTGATGGGAACCCTCTTCCCCGGCGTGGTGGCGGGGGTCCTGGACTACTTTGTCGTGGTAGGCTGAGACCAGGAGAAGCCAGGTAAGGGTGTGGGGCGGGGGCCGCCTGGGCTCCGCCTCTATACTCCCGGGCTCCGCCTCTGCCCCCGGGCTCTGCCTCCTTTCCCACTAGGCTCTACCTCCGGCAGTCCCTGGGTTCCTCCCCTATCCCCGCCCCTGGCTTCGCCTCCGTCCCCGGACTCCGCCCCGTCCACGGGCTCTGCCTCCTTCCCCAGAAGCCATCCAGTGGGCTAGGTGGTGCTGGTTCTGTCATCTCAGCTGGGAGGCGGGGAGGAGAGAGGGTTGGGTCCCGCGGTGGAGAAGCAGCAGGTCCACGGGTGTCATCCATCACAGAGCCTCTGGGCCTGGCTGGCTGTGGGCGTGGGTCCACAGGATAGTGGTCGCTGGGCGAGGCTGGGGCTGTGCAGCCAGGGACTGTCTGGCTGTTCGGGCCGGGAGAGCCTGCCAGCATCCTGCCAAGAGCTTCTGTGGAGGCTGCTGGTACCCGGGACTCTGCCCTCCTGCTGTGGGGTTGGGAGGCTGGGGGCGCATTGTGCACAGTTCCTAGGGATACACTTGTGCCCTGCAGCCTGAGGAAGAGTGATAATGGGCCAGTCTTCCCGGAAAGGAAGTGCAGAGAGTCCAGTGCTGCCTCTGCCTGCCCTAGGAAGGGAGAGGTGGGGAAGCTTGGACCTCCCAGTCTAACAAATGTACTTGGAAAGGCCAATTATTTTTTTAGGCGAGGTCCCAGAGTGGCAACTAGAAGAATTTTGTTAGAAAATCTAAGAAAGCATATGTATATGATTGTGGTTTGCATGGGTGGGGAACCTCTGTCAATGTGCTCCCCAAAGTACTAAAGGGGAGGGGAGGGGAGGAGAGAGGAAGAACATGTTCAAAAATTTCCCGGCAAAAAAAAAAAAAAAAAAAAAAAACAGAAAGGAAAAAAAATCCTGCTTAATTAAGTTCCACCTTTTGTGTGTATGCCCAAGAATTCTTAAGTTGTGTTTATGTGTACATCTTTTCATCATATTTACGTGAATATATACATATATATATATATATATATATATATGTATACACACATATACTTTAAAAGCTTGCTGAATAATGCTGTTTCAATGTGTTCCTCACATTTCAACTGAATTATTTTGGGGCCCTAAATCTAAACCTAATTCTTATCAACATTTGGAGGTTTTGCTTGTACTGAATGTATGGTTTTATTTTCATAGTTAACAGTGTGTACACAGTTTCCTTACACCAGGGTCATCATGCTTAGGTCTCTAAAAAAGGAATGAAAAACAATAAACAATAAATAGTACTAATAATGTTAATGACTAAAATGAAAGTAACTGAGTGCATTTTACAATGATCTCAGATGCTCACTTCAGACAGGACATTTTATGATGAAATATTTTTCATGAGGCGCAAAATGCCTGTTAAGCTTAGGGCTTGTTTACAACATTCTCTTGAAAACAAGGTTCAAGATGCATCCTGAAGTTGTAACATCAAATGATGTACAGAGAGGACATAATCAGACTCACAGATATGGTCTCCTAGGGATAAGTATGGCAGGATGCAAAACCCAGGACATTTTCTGAGGATCTCACCTCTCATAAAATTTAATGAAAACATAGATTTTTTGCAGAAAATGTACATGCACATGAAACCAACTATGTACAAAGCAGGTACAGAGTGAATGTCAGGAGAGGGACCAGGTTAAAAACTAACACCAAATAAGTAGCACTGTTGCTCTATCTGTAATTTCTATCTTGTTTGGAAGGCAGAGACAGGAAGACTGTTAACCTCTCTATTTATGGCAGAGCATCTGCATAAAGAAAAGCAATGCTTTGCTTCTCCTGTTCCTTTTCTTTCTCCTCCTTTTACTCCTCCTTCTTTACCTCTTATATGTGATGCAAATGTTCTACTTCCAAGCTTTATTCTGAGCTCCTGTACAAAAAAGTTAGACACAGATAGTCCTTGCATATGATAAAGCCAGATGTGAAACCTCACTAAAGCTTAAAGGAAGTAACTTGTTATGGGAAAAATGAAAGAGAACACAGAGAAGGCAACAGGCATAGAGGAGGCTATACTAGTCACAGCAGTAACAGAACAAGATAAAAAGACTTCAGGAGAAGTTTATTACAGATAGCACAATGGCTGGTATTAACAAATAAAATGCTACATAGTCCCATCCTCTTTGTGGGAATTCTGTATTACTATCAGATTATGAAGACATTGTTAAAGCCATTTACTGTTTAAAAGGTTATTTGTCCTTTCCCAGATAGTTACTGTTTGTGAATTAGATACCCAGTACTGTGCTAAGTCCTGAACACATAAAAATGATTCATGCAAACACCATTCTTTCTCTATAAGCTTAGTTTTGTGGTCTAATCCACCATTACCAAACCCATAGACCATGCAGAGAAATGTATACATCACTATAAAATCTACTATGAAACCTAAAGAAAAGCAAGAGGGATTTAACACCACAAGAGGATAAAGAACATATCAAAGGCCCAGAGTTGAGAATATCTTAGTTCAGTAGGGGAAATGAAAGAAGGTAAATTTGTTTGGAATATAATAGGGAAGAAAGCAATAACAATAATAGTAATAACAACAACAACAACAAAGATTAAAGAGTAAGCCAGAGGGGCTGAAGTGATGGCTTAGTGATGAAAAATAATTCTGTATGGCTCAGAGTTTAAGAGCACTGGATGGTTTTCCAGAAGTCAGGAATTCAATTCCTAGCAACCACTTGGTGGCTCACAACCATCTATAATGAAATCTGGCACCCTCTTCAGCATGCAGGTGTAAATGCAAACACAACATTGTATACATAATAAATATTAAAACGAAATAAAACATTCTGTGTGTTTTTTTTTTTAGACTTCCTAGCATGTCCATGGTGGTTGACAATCTTCTGTAGCTCCTGTTTCAGGGAATTTGATACTATATGACATCCTGGGATATAAGGCACACATGTGGTATGCTTATATATATACAAGTAAAATACTCTTATCACTCATCTGTGCAAAAGATTAAAATACCCCCCTCAAAAAAAGAAAATGTCAGTGGGCGTAGTGGCACACACTGGATCTCTGTGAGTTTGAGGTCATCCTAGTCTACAGAGCTAGTCCAGGCAAAGCTACATAGGGAAACCATATCTTGAAAAGTAAAACAAAACAAAACAACAACAAAACAACACAAAAACAAACAAACAAAAATATCATAAAGCAAGTGTGTTGACACATGCCTGTAAATGGAGCATTAGGAAAGTCAAGAAGGACTATATGAAACTATGTCTCAAAAAACAAAACAGCAGCAAAAACAACAAAATGCACAAGATTCTGAGTGCCTGGGATGCTTTGGGACATTGACATTTTTTATCTTCATTCCTGGCTACATAGGAAGCTACTGAGGAGTGTATTTGTTTGAATGAAAATGACCTCTATAGTCCCATATGTTTGAAAATATGGTATCCTGTTGTTGGAACTGTTTTGGAAAAATTAGGAACTGTGATCTTGTTGAAGAGGTGTGTCACAGTAGGTGGGCTTTGAGGTTTTAAAATTCCACACTATTCTCAGAGTTGTAGATCAGGATAGAAGCTCTCAGCCACTGTTCTCTCTGGTGCTCTGCCTGCCATTCCTGTCTGCCACTATGATCCCTGCCATGTTGGTCATGGACTGACCTTCTGCAACTCTAGGTACCCAACTGTTTCTCCTATAAGCTGCCTTGGTCATGATATCTTAGCATAGTGATAGAAAAGTACCTAAGACAAGGGGTTTGAAACACACACACACAAGCTTTTCTGTGCTGCCTGGAGATGGGTCCATGTGGTGTTGTCCTTGATTCCCAGCCTAACTTAAAGGGGAAACTTACACAATGTCCTGAACCCTTGATGTCCTGCAGATGGAGAATGTCCTCAAATTCCTCACAGCAGAAACACACTTAGGGGACACTTAGGTGACTTTCAGATGGAATAACCACTCTAAGAAAGGAAGAGTGATGGTATCCACACCATAAACCTGAAAAGGACCTGGAAAAAGCTGTTTTTTGCAGCTAGGGCTATTGTTACCATTGAGAACCCTGCTGGTGTCAGTGTCATCTCTTCCAGGAACACTGGTTAGTGAGCTGTGCTGAAGTTTGTCACTGCCAATGGAGCCACTCCAATTGCTGGTTGCTTCACATGTGGGCCCTTCACTAAACAGATCCAGCAGCTTTCAGGGCCACAGCTTCTAGCTTCTAGTGCTGACCACCAGCCACTCACAGAGGCCACTTAGGTCAACCTGCCCAGAATCACTCTGTGCAATACAGATTCTCTTCTACACTATGTGGGCATTCCCATACATGAAACAACAAGGGAGCTCACTCACTAGGTCTTATGTGGTGGATCCTGGCCTGGGAAGTACTCCGCATGCATGGATACTATCTCCCATGAGCATGCATGGGAAGTCATGCCTGATCTTTACTTTTACAGAGACCCAGGGGAGACTGAGAAAGAGGAGCAGGCTGCTGCTGAGAAGGCCATGACCAAGGAGGAATTCCAGGCTGAATGGACTGTGCCAGCTCCTGAGTTCACTGACACTCAGCCAGAGGTTGCAGACTGGTCTGAGTGTATGCAGGTTCCCTCTGTACTGATCTCACAGTTCTCTACTGAAGACTGGAGTGGCCAGCCAGCCACTGAGAACTAGACAACATCTCCCACTGCACAGATCATTGAGTGGGTTGGAGCCACCGCTGAGTGGTCCTGAGCTCCTCTGAAGACAACTGAGCAAAGGGAAAAATGGTGGAAGGAAAATAAAGTTCCTAAAAGCTGAAAACACATGTGCACACACACACACACACACACACACACACACACACACACACTAAAAACAGTTTTGAGTGTTTGGTGTAATGGTACACACCTGTCATCCTGGCTTTCAGGAGGTTTTGGCAGTGCTTAGGCTATATAGTGAGATCATCTCAACAATAATGAGAAGACAACAGCAACCAGAGACTGTTTGAGGCTGGGGCTTATAGCTCAGTGGTAAATCATGTGCTAAACATACACAAGGCAGCGCTAGTTTCCGTTGTCAGCTCCAAAATAACAACAACAAAAGCAGAATATCGGGGCTCAGAGGTTAAAAGGACTGGCTGCTCTTCCAGAGGTCCTGAGTTCAGTTCCTAGCAACTACAAGGTGGTCCACCACAACTTATACTGGGATCTGATGCCCTCTTCTGGCATGCAAGTATATATGCAGGTAGAGCACTCATATACATAAAAAAAAAAAACCTGGGCTGGAGAGATGGCTCAGAGGTTAAGAACACTAGTCACTCTTCAAGAGGTCCCGAGTTAAATTCCCAACAACAACCTGATGGCTCCCAACCATCTATAATGGGATCTGTTGCCCTCTTCTGGCACTGTATACAGAATAAACAAATAAATCTTTTAAAAAATAGCAAAAGCAGAGTATCATCTCAATGAAAGAATGTGGTGGATGGGCTAGAAGAGCAGGAAGGAAAGAATGGTGGTAGCACCCAGGGTAGAGCTTGCAGCAGATTTCCTCACCATCCACACCCTACTCCCCACTCCAGCATGCAAACACAATGCACCAACATAGCCAGCTTTTTGGAAATTCACCCTGTTCAGGTGCTCAGGATCTGCCTTCAGGGGACCTTGCCTTTGTTCTAATATTCTGCTAAAGCTCTCAAAATACTTAACTTTTGTGATGGACTCTGCAAATTATGTAGCCAAGGCCTGTTTACCATAAATGCAATCTAAGTAAGAGCAGCCTGCAAAACCTCAAAGTACCTATTTATACTGTAGCCAGTGCAGTCACGGGTACATAAAAAATTATCAAGACTCAATGGCCTAGGAGACAGTCTGTTAGCCATCTTTGAATTTCTCTTTCCTGCACCACAAACATAGTTCAAACTGAAAATGTGTGATTGTACACAACTTTTTTTCTCAAGACACGGCTTTTCTGTGTAGCCTTGGCTGTCTTGGCTGTGTAGAACAGGCTGGCCATGAACTTACAGTGACCCACCTCCCTCTGCCTTTCTGAGTGCTGGGCTCACAGGTGTGCACCATTGTGCCTGGCTTATAGGCTTAATTTTAAGACAGGGTCAATAGCTTGCTTTTTGTCTTTAGATTTCCTTTATAAGAGCTTGGGATGTAGCTCAGTTGGTAAAGTCTTGCTTTGCATCCATGAAACCTTGCTTTTGGTAACACTGAAATCCCAATAAAGGAGGTATAGTCAGGAGAATCAGAAGTTCAACGTCACCTTTGTTTGCTTGGCAAGTTTGAGGCTAGCCTGAGATACGTAAAACTTGATCTTAAAAATAAGTTTTACATATATAAAGCCATCTTTTACATGCATGGAACCAATGAACAGGGAAACAGGTAAGGAAGGTATTATAAACTATCCAGATGGGAGACTACAATAACGTGAGGGTGATGTGAACAAGTGGGAAGTAGGAGCAACAGGACTGAATGACGCATGTGGGCCTGAGAGAAAGGCCAGTATCAAGGATAGCAGTCATTGAGATTCTTGCTTAGCAACTGCATGTTTTGAGATATGGCAGTGCATCAGGGAAATTTCCACATATCTCAGTCTCCTAAGTTATGGGTTGGAAGAAGAAATCTGAAGGAGCCCTGGTTGTGGCTGCAGGAAATATGATCAAATCCAACTCTCAGACTGCCTGCCTGAATGGTAGTGGCTAACCACAGGAAGCACTTGTAATGACTGTACAGTGAAACCACTTAACCCACCACAATTCACACGGGGAGTACCAGGGTGAGAAATCCTCCCCACTAGGAATCAGCTCCATCTTGTCTTGTAAGGCAAGAAAGGCTATCTTCTCTCTTGTGTAGTTTCATCACTTGAGGCTCCCAGCCCTCAGCAAAGCAAATCTGGACTTGCATTGTTTTCTCCCTTGTTAGTGAAAGATGATGGTAGTTATCTTAGGGGGTGGGATGGCCTTCAGCCAACTTCAGCAATCAGGCTGCCCTGTCCAGGCTTATCGGTTTCAGCAGCCTGGCAGTTGTTGGATGAGAAAGCAAAGTATATCTTCAGTGGATGTTAATGTGTTCATGTGTAGATAGAAACACACAGTACCTTTAGGCCTTTACCTTATGTCACTGGAAAACTTCATTTACAAAACAGCCATTTAAATGTCCACAAGTCTATCTAAGACCTTAATAGAATAAATTTAGTCAAGAAGGTTGTGCTCAATTCTCGGTTTGGAAAACAACTTTGATAAAGAAAAAGAAGGAAATTAAAATAAACTTGCAGGGTGGAAATGCAGTTTAGTATTAGTAGGAGAAAGAGTGATTACCTTGGGTTAATGTCAATGTTTGCAAATAGAATTTAAACAATATGCATTTAAAGAGTAAATAAGGGCTGGGGAGACAGCTCAGTGGTTAAGATAAGTTGATTCTCATCCAAAGAACTAAGTTTGTTTCCTAGCATCGATGCTGGGTAGCTCACAATTGCCTCTAACTCCAGCTCTGGGGGCTGAGACACCTTCTTTTGGCCATCACAGGCACACACATACATATGTACACACAAAGAGTTATACACACACAAAATAAACATAAATCTTTAAAAAAATTAAAATGAGAACCCTATCATTACAAAGTCAACCCAAAATGGATCAACATCCCAAATATAAGAGCTATAATTATGTGTAGCTTACATAGAGGTGGACCTTCATGATGTTAAATTGAACAGTGGATTCCTAGATATCACACAAATATCAGAAAATCAATTAAAGTTTGGACTTCATCAAAGTAAAATACTTTTGTGAACCAAAGGACAATATCAAGAAGAGAACATGACAGTCAACATAAAGAACAGCTACAGAGCTTATATTTGATAGAAATCTAGTTTTTAGAGCATGAAACACAACAAAAACAAACAGGGATGGGCTAGGGTATGGCTCAGTACAACAGAGCTTGCCTAGTATGGGGAAAGCCAAGGGTTAGACCCTCAGCAGGGTGGATTAAGGGTGTGGTTAGGCAAAGGACTTGAATAGACATTTCTCCAAAGAGGATTTAGAAATGGCAGACACACAGGAAAAATGCTGAACACCACGAGTCATTCAAGAAATATAAATCAGGAGGAGAGTACGACATCTACTCAGGTAGGCCTGGTGGTAAATTCCATATTGTTAACCTCAGTATTGTGGGTGAAAATTAGGCAGGAGGTTCTAGAGTACAAGAGTAAACTAGGTTACAGATTAGTTAGGTCTGTAGTGAGACCCTGTGTTAACAGCAACAGCAAAGGTTAATAATTCATACTTATTGGGCCAGGCAGTTGTGGAGCACTCCATTAATCCCAGCACTCACTCAAGAGTACAAGGTGGGCAGATCTCTGGGTTTGAGGCCAGACTGTCTACAGAGTGAGTGCCAGGGCTACACGGAGAAACCCTGTCTTAAAAAGCAAGCAAACAAAAATTAAACCAAAACAACAAAAACCCAAAACAAACAAACAAATAAACAAAAAGTAATCCATACGTCTGAAGATGTCTAATATTTAAAAGAAAACAAGTGTTGACAAAGATATAAAGTTAGAAATAAAGTTAGAATCCCTGTTCAGTGCTGATAGATAATATCATTACCATATGTAAATTCACTACTGTCTAGTAGTGCTACTCCTAAGGATATACCAGGAGAATTGCAAATTGGTACTCAGATACTTTTTTTTTAAGATTTATTTATTTTATATATGTGAGTGCTCTAACTGCATGTACACCTGCATGCCAGAAGAGGGCAAGAGAGCCCAGTACAGATGGTTATGAGCCACCATGTGCTGGGAATTGAACTCAGGACCTCCGGAAGAGCAACCAGTGCTCTTAACCACAGAGCCATCTCTTTAGCCCCACTAACATACTTTCTATACATGGTCATGGTACTAGACAGAAACAATGCCACAAACCACCAGTGGATAAGCAAAGCCTGGTTTGTACATACAATGGAAGGTTATTCAACAGTAAGGGAGAATGCAGTATTGATGCTCAGGTGTGGTCAAAAGCAGTACTAATGATACAGCAGGGATAAAACTAGGAAACCAGCCAGGTGGTGGTGTGAATCCTAGCACTCAGGAGGCAGAGGCAGGCAGAATCTCTGTGATTTCAAGGCCAGCCTTGTCTACAAAGAGAGTTCCAGAACAGCCAAGGCTACACAGATAAACCCTATCTCAAAAACCAACCAATCAACAAGCAAAAACCAAAAACCCTAGGATACAATATACCAGACAAGAATAATTCAAGTTATAAGAAAGAGGCAAACCCATAGAATCAAATAGCAAGTGGTTATTGCCAGGGCCTAGAGAGAGAAATGGTAGTGTCTTTTTAATGGATTTTGGGTGGGTGAAGAAAAGGTTTTGAAACTAGACAGATGTATTCATTGTCCAACGGTGAGATATGCTAAATGCCACTGGAGTGTATATTTAATGTTATGATATATAAGTTTTATCCCAGGAATAAAATAGATTTTTTTTTTTATTTTATGTGTTTGGATTTTGCATGTTCATGTTCCATATGCATGCCTGTTTCTGGAGGAGACAAGAGGAGTATCCCATGTACCTGGTATTACAGATGGATGGTTGTGAACTGTCAAGAGAATTCTAGGAGTCGAATTTGGTCTTTGGAAGAGAAACACAGTGCTCTTAAGTGCATAGTCATCTCTCCAGTCCCTTATTCCTAAGTTCAAAAAATAAGTAAAATTTAGGGAAAAAAAACCCCACACTAATAATTAAAAAAAATAACACCCATGTGGTGTCCCACCCCTCTTGTAACTTCAGAGAACACGGAGGGAGGTTACAGGGGGGCCAATTCTGACTCAGAAGGAAGGACTTTCTAACTGGGCTGTTAATGAGATTACTCTTTACTGAAAAGATGGAGGAAGAGCTCCCAGGGACATGACTGGGAAAATGTCTATATGAGTTATTTTGAAAACCACCGTACTCGTACTCTTCATCACTTCAGTTCTGCTGACTCCTCTGTCTGACTAGCAGCCATTTACAGAGGAGGTCCTGAGTTAAAGCACCCCCCCATTTTCAATTCTTCTAGCATGGCCCAGCCCAACCTGCTCAGACCCCTGCTGAAAAAGTCTGCCCTCTCATTGGGAATATAGCTTAATGGTAGAAGGCTTTCCTAGCATGTATGAAATCGTTAATTCAGTTACCAGCATGGAATCTGGAAGGGAAACGCTGGCCCATAAAAGAGAACTAGTCAATCAGAGCAGCTGAACTGATGACTCTTTGGACTCTTTGACTTCACAGCTTTAGTCACGAGCTTCCTGCTAGTCATTGTCAGATGGTGTATGTGTTGCACTAAGTACATTGCCATCTCCCATATACAATATATTAAGGATCAAACCCCTCAGCGAATGATGGTCTCACAAAGATAATTTCTAAACCACAGGTTCTGAAAACTTCAGTCTTAATTCGCATACATGTTCTGCTACTAAAACTTCATGATCATTAAGATGTGACAAAGGAAACTCATACAAGTGTTGTACCAGCCAAATTTGAAAACATCATTAGTGGATATTTTGTGAACAGGGACTGTTTCTGAAATGAACTGATTGGCCTGCTCTTTGATCACCTCCCCCTGAGGTGGGACCAGCTTTACCAGGCCACAGAGGAAGAGAATGCAGCCAGTCCTGATGAGACCTGGTAGACTAGGATCAGAATGAAGGGGAGGAAAACCATCCCTATCATTGAACTGGCAGAGGGCATGGGTGGAGAAGGTGGATGGTAAATGGGATTGGGAGGAGGGACGGAGGGAGCTACAGGGGGAATACAAAGTGAATAAATTGTAACTAATGGGAATTAAAAAAATAAAAATAAAGAAATAAAAATAAACTCAATCAACTAGGATAATCTCTAGACTGGACAAAGAGCCCCATGAATTTATCTGATTGCACGTTTGCAATAAAGCAACTTGAAAGTTAATACCTGCTTCAGCTACCAGAACTTTGAGACAAAAAGCAGTGAAATTCAGGTGGGCAGGGCTCCTGGGGAGAGACAGGACCATTTCAGGATGATTCTGGGATGCACTGATGCCCTGTTCTAGGAGGAACCCAACTCTCTTGGGCACTCAGAGGAAAGCCCAAGCTGTCCGCCCCCCAGCCCAGGCAGCCTGGAAACCATAGGCGCCTCTAAAGATTGGCTTTTCCTCCCCACCACCCAGCTCGGTGTCTTGTTTCTAAAATCCCCATCTGCACAACATAAACAGGAAACATGCAGCAAAAAGCCTTGGAGGTGCAAATTCAAGCTTCCAGCCAAGGTTCTAGGGAGAACCTCATCTGCGCTGCCAGTGGCAAGCAGGCAGCAGAAAGAACAAACTTTCCAAGTGACCCGTGCCCCTCCATGCCCTTCTTCCCCTACAGCAAAGGGAGAGAGAAGGCAGAAGGAAAGACCCCGCTCCAGGAGAATAAAGAATAGGGAGGGAGGCGTTGAAGCAGAGGCCAGGCCTCTAAGAGCTCGGCCTCGGTTGCCAGAATGCTCCAGGCCTCCAACTTCCCAAGCCCCGGGTCTGAGCAGCCTCTGAGGAACCCGAAGGCCAAAACCTCTCGGGTGGGGCGGGGAGGGGCAGGCGACAGGCGCAGCGCGCAGGCGCAGTGCACGCCTCCATTGTCAAGCGTGCCATAAGCGCTGTTGCTATGGCTACAGAAGCTGAAGGGAAAACTCTGAGCTCATCCTGGGCCGCCTGGGCAGTGGCGGCGGCGGAGGCGGCAGTGATGGGAACCCTCTTCCAGGGGTGCGGTGGCTGCGGTCGGGCTCAGCTAGTGGACTTTGTCATCGTGGTAGGCTGAGACCAGGAGAAGCCAGGTAAGGGTGTGGGGCTGGCGCCGCCTGGGCTCCCCCCCCAGACTCTGCCTCTGCCCGGCTCCGCCTCTGCGCCCTGGGCTCCGCCTCCTTTCCCACTAGGGCTCTGCCCTCCTCAAAGTCCGGGGTTCCTCAGCCTATCCCGCCCCGCCCTGGAGTCCACCCCCCCCCCCGGACTCCTCCCCTCCTCCGCCTCGGGCTCCTCCTCCTTCCCCAGCAGCCATCCAGTGGGCTAGGTGGTGCTGGTTCTGTCATCTCAGCTGGGAGGCGGGGGGAGGAGGGGTTGGGTCCCCGTGGTGGAGAAGCAGCAGGTCCACGGGTGTCATCCATCACAGAGCCTCTGGGCCTGGCTGGCTGTGGGCGTGGGTCCACAGGATAGTGGTCGCTGGGCGAGGCTGGGGCTGTGCAGCCAGGGACTGTCTGGCTGTTCGGGCGGGAGAGCCTGCCAGCATCCTGCCAAGAGCTTCTGTGGAGGCTGCTGGTACCCGGGACTCTGCCCTCCTGCTGTGGGGTTGGGAGGCAGGCGCGTGTGCACAGTTCCTAGGGATACACTTGTGCCCTGCAGCCTGAGGAAGAGTGATAATGGGGCCAGTCTTCCAGGAAAGGAAGTGCAGAGAGTCCAGTGCTGCCTCTGCCTGCCCTAGGAAGGGAGAGGTGGGAAGCTTGGACCTCCCAGTCTAACAAATGTACTTGGAAAGGCCAATTATTTTTTTAGGCGAGGTCCAGAGTGGCAACTAGAAGAATTTTGTTAGAAAATCTAAGAAAGCATATGTATATGATTGTGGTTTGCATGGGTGGGAACCTCTGTCAATGTGCTCCCAAAGTACTAAAGGGAGGGGGGAGGAGAGAGGAAGAACATGTTCAAAAATTTTCCAAAAAAAAAAAAAAAAAAAAAAAACAGAAAGGAAAAAAAAATCCTGTAATTAAGTTCCACCTTTTGTGTGTATGCCCAAGAATTCTTAAGTTGTGTTTATGTGTACATCTTTTCATCATATTTACGTGCATATATATATATATATATATATATATATATATGTATACACATATACTTTAAAAGCTTGCTGAATAATGCTGTTTCAATGTCTTCCTCACATTTCAACTGAATTATTTTGGGGCCATAAATCTAAACCTAATTCTTCTCAATATTTGGAGGTTTTGCTTGGACTGAATGTGTGGTTTTATTTTCATAGTTAACAGTGTGTACACAGTTTCCTTACAACAGGGTCATCATGCTTAGGTCTCTAAAAGGAATGAAAAACAATAAACAATAAATAGTGCTAATAATGTTAATGACTAAAATGAAAGTAACTGAGTGCATTTTACAAAGATCTCAGATGCTGACTTCAGACAGGACATTTTATGATGAAATATTTTTCATGAGGCACAAAATGCCTGTTAAGCTTAGGGCATGCTTACAACATTCTCTTGAAAACAAGGTTCAAGATGCATCCTGAAGTCGTAACATCAAATGATGTACAGAGAGGAGGTAATCAGATTCACAGACATGGTCTCCTAGGGATAAGTATGGCAGAATGCAAAACCCAGGACATTTTCTGAGGATCTGACCTCTCATAAAATTTAATGAAAACATAGATTCTTTGCAGAAAATGAACATGTAAAGGAAAACAACTATGTACAAAGCAGGTACAGAGTGAATGTCAGGAGAGAGACCACGTTAAAAACTAACACCAAATAAGTAGCACTGTTGCTCTATCTGTAATTTCTATCTTGTTTGGAAGGCAGAGACAGGAAGACTGTTGACCTCTCTATTTATGGCAGAGCATCTGCATAAAGAAAAGCAATGCTTTGCTTCTCCTGTTCCTTTTCTTTCTCCTCCTTTTTTCTCCTCCTTCTTTACCTCTTATATGTGATGCAAATGTTCCACTTCCAAGCTTTATTCCAAGCTCCTGTACAAAAAAGGTAGACACAGATAGCCAGATGCTAAACCTCATTAATGCTTAAAGGAAGTAACTTGTTATGGGAGAAATGAAAGAGAACACAGAGAAGGCAACAGGCATAGAGGAGGCTATACTAGTCACAGCAGTAACAGAACAAGATAAAAAGACTTCAGGAGAAGTTGATTACAGATAGCACAATGGCTGGCATTAACAAATAAAATGCTACATACTCCCATCCTCTTTGTGGGAATTCTGTATTATTATCAGATTATGAAGACATTGTTAAAGCCATTTACTGTTTAAATGGTTATTTGTCCTTCCCCAGATAGTTACTGTTTGTGAATTAGATACCCAGTACTGTGCTAAGTCCTGAACACATAAAAATGATTCATGCAAACACCATTCTTTCTCTATAAGCTTAGTTTTGTGGGCTAATCCACCATAAACAAACCCATAGACCATGCAGAGAAATGTATACATCACTATAAAATCTACTATGAAACCTAAAGAAAAGCAAGAGGGATTTAACAGCACAAGAGGATAAAGAACATATCAAAGGCCCAGAGTTGAGAACATTTTAGTTAAGTAGGGGAAATGAAAGAAGGTGAATTTGTTTGGAATATAATAGGGAAGAAAGCAATAACAATAATAGTAACAACAACAACAAAGATTAAAGAGTAAGCCAGAGGGGCTGAAGAGATGGCTTAGTGATGAAAAATACTTTCTGTGGGGCTGGAGATGGCTCAGAGTTTAAGAGCACTGGCTGGTTTTCCAGAAGTCAGAAGTTCAATTCCTAGCAACCACTTGGTGGCTCACATCCATCTATAATGAAATGTGGCACCCTCTTCAGCATGCAGGTGTAAATGCAAACACAACATTGTATACATAATAAATATTAAAACAAAACAAAACATTCTGTGTTTTTTTTTTTTTAGACTTCCTAGCATGTCCATGGTGGTTGACAATCTTCTGTAGCTCCTGTTTCAGGGAATTTGATACTATATGACCTCCTAGAATATAAGGCACACATGTGGTATGCTTGTATATATACAAGTAAAATACTCTTATCACTCATCTATGCAAAAGATTAAAATACCACCCTCAAAAAAAGAAAAGGTCAGTGGGCGTAGTGGTACACACTGGATTTCTGTGAGTTTGAGGTCATCCTAGTCTACAGAGCTCGTTTAGTCCAGGCAAAGCTACACAGGGAAACCATATCTTGTAAAGCAAAACAAAACCAAACAACAACAAAACAACACAAAAACAAACAAACAAAAAGATCATAAAGCAAGTGTGTTGACACATGTCTGTAAATGGAGCATTAGGAAAGTCAGGAAGGACTATATGAAACTATGTCTCAAAAACAAAACAGCAGCAAAAACAACAAAATGCACAAGATTCTGAGTGCCTGGGATGCTTTGGGACATTGACATTTTTTATCTTCATTCCTGGCTACATAGGAAGCTACTGAGGAGTGTATTTGTTTGAATGAAAATGACCTCTATAGTCCCATATGTTTGAAAATATGGTATCCTGTTGTTGGAACTGTTTTGGAAAAATTAGGAACTGTGATCTTGTTGAAGAGGTGTGTCACAGTAGGTGGGCTTTGAGGTTTAAATTCCACACTATTCTCAGAGTTGTAGATCAGGATAGAAGCTCTCAGCCACTGTTCTCTCTGGTGCTCTGCCTGCCATTCCTGTCTGCCACTATGATCCCTGCCATGTTGGTCATGGACTGACCTTCTGCAACTCTAGGTACCCAACTGTTTCTCCTATAAGCTGCCTTGGTCATGATATCTTAGCATAGTGATAGAAAAGTACCTAAGACAAGGGGGTTTGAAACACACACACACAAGCTTTTCTGTGCTGCCTGGAGATGGGTCCATGTGGTGTTGTCCTTGATTCCCAGCCTAACCAAAGGGGAAACTTACACAATGTCCTGAACCCTTGATGTCCTGCAGATGGAGAATGTCCTCAAATTCCTCACAGCAGAAACACACTTAGGGGACACTTAGGTGACTTTCAGATGGAATAACCACTCTAAGAAAGGAAGAGTGATGGTATCCACACCATAAACCTGAAAAGGACCTGGAAAAAGCTGTTTTTTGCAGCTAGGGCTATTGTTACCATTGAGAACCCTGCTGGTGTCAGTGTCATCTCTTCCAGGAACACTGGTTAGTGAGCTGTGCTGAAGTTTGTCACTGCCAATGGAGCCACTCCAATTGCTGGTTGCTTCACATGTGGGCCCTTCACTAAACAGATCCAGCAGCTTTCAGGGCCACAGCTTCTAGCTTCTAGTGCTGACCACCAGCCACTCACAGAGGCCACTTAGGTCAACCTGCCCAGAATCACTCTGTGCAATACAGATTCTCTTCTACACTATGTGGGCATTCCCATACATGAAACAACAAGGAGCTCACTCACTGGGTCTTATGTGGTGGATCCTGGCCTGGGAAGTACTCCTCATGCATGGATACTATCTCCCATGAGCATGCATGGGAAGTCATGCCTGATCTTTACTTTTACAGAGACCCAGGGAGACTGAGAAAGAGGAGCAGGCTGCTGCTGAGAAGGCCATGACCAGGAGGAATTCCAGGCTGAATGGACTGTGCCAGCTCCTGAGTTCACTGACACTCAGCCAGAGGTTGCAGACTGGTCTGAGTGTATGCAGGTGCCCTCTGTACTGATCTCACAGTTCTCTACTGAAGACTGGGTGGCCAGCCAGCCACTGAGAACTAGACAACATCTCCCACTGCACAGATCATTGAGTGGGTTGGAGCCACCGCTGAGTGGTCCTGAGCTCCTCTGAAGACAACTGAGCAAAGGGAAAAAATGGTGGAAGGAAAATAAAGTTCCTAAAAGCTGAAAACACATGTGCACACACACACACACACACACACACACACACACACACACACTAAAAACAGTTTTGAGTGTTTGGTGTAATGGTACACACCTGTCATCCTGGCTTTCAGGAGGTTTTGGCAGTGCTTAGGCTATATAGTGAGATCATCTCAACAATAATGAGAAGACAACAGCAACCAGAGACTGTTTGAGGCTGGGGCTTATAGCTCAGTGGTAAATCATGTGCTAAACATACACAAGGCAGCGCTAGTTTCCGTTGTCAGCTCCAAAATAACAACAACAAAAGCAGAATATCGGGGCTCAGAGGTTAAAAGGACTGGCTGCTCTTCCAGAGGTCCTGAGTTCAGTTCCTAGCAACTACAAGGTGGTCCACCACAACTTATACTGGGATCTGATGCCCTCTTCTGGCATGCAAGTATATATGCAGGTAGAGCACTCCTTATACATAAAAAAAAAAAAAAAACCTGGGCTGGAGAGATGGCTCAGAGGTTAAGAACACTAGAGGTCCTGAGTTAAATTCCCAGCAACAACCTGATGGCTCCCAACCATCTATAATGGGATCTGTTGCCCTCTTCTGGCACTGTATACAGAATAAACAAATAAATCTTTTAAAAAATAGCAAAAGCAGAATATCATCTCAACGAAAGAATGTGGTGGATGGGCTAGAAGAGCAGGAAGGAAAGAATGGTGGTAGCAGCCAGGGTAGAGCTTGCAGCAGATTTCCTCACCATCCACACCCTGCTCCCCACTCCAGCATGCAAACACAATGCACCAACATAGCCAGCTTTTTGGAAATTCACCCTGTTCAGGTGCTCAGGATCTGCCTTCAGGGGACCCTGCCTTTGTTCTAATATTCTGCTAAAGCTCTCAAAATACTTAACTTTTGTGCTGGACTCTGCAAATTATGTAGCCACGGCCTGTTTACCAAACATGCAATCTAAGTAAGAGCAGCCTGCAAAACCTCAAAGTACCTATTTATACTGTAGCCAGTGTAGTCACGGGTACATAAAAAATATCAAGACTCAATGGCCTAGGACACAGTCTGTTAGCCATCTCTGAATTTCTCTTTCCTGCACTGCAAACATAGTTCAAACTGAAAATGTGTGATTGTACACAACTTTTTTTCTCAAGACACGGCTTTTCTGTGTAGCCTTGGCTGTCTTGGCTGTGTAGACCAGGCTGGCCATGAACTTACAGTGACCCACCTGCTCTGCCTTTCTGAGTGCTGGGCTCACAGGTGTGCACCATTGTGCCTGGCTTATAGGCTTAATTTTAAGACAGGGTCAATACCTTGCTTTTTGTCTTTAGATTTCCTTTATAAGGGCTTGGGATGGAGCTCAGTTGGTAAAGTCTTGCTTTGCATCCATGAAACCTTGCTTTTGGTACACATTGAAATCCCAATAAAGGAGGTATAGTCAGGAGAATCAGAAGTTCAACGACACCTTTGTTTGCTTGGCAAGTTTGAGGCTAGCCTGAGATACGTAAAACTTGATCTTAAAAATAAGTTTTGCATATATAAAGCCATCTTTTACATACATGGAACCAATGAACAGGGAAACAGGTAAGGAAGGTATAATAAACTATCCATATGGGAGACGACAATAACGTGAGGGTGACATTCACATGTGGGAAGTAGGAGCAACAGGACTGAATGACAAATGTGGGCCTGAGAAAAAGGCCAGTATCAAGGTTAGCAGTCATTGAGATTCTTGCTTAGCAAATGCATATTTTGAGATATGGCAGTGCATCAGGGAAATTTCCACATATCTCAGTCTCCTAAGTTATGGGTTGGGAGAAGAAATCTGAAGGAGCCCTGGTTGTGGTTGCAGGAAATATGATCAAATCCAACTCTCAGACTGCCTGCCTGCATGGTAGTGGCTAACCACAGGAAGCACTTGCAATGACTGTACAGTGAAACCACTTAACCCACCACAGTCCCCTTGGGGATTACCAGGGTGAGAAATCCTCCCCACTAGGAATCAGCTCCATCTTGTCTTGTAAGGCAAGAAAGGCTGTCTTCTCTCTTGTGTAGCTTCATCACTTGAGGCTCCCAGCCCTCAGCAAAGCAAATCTGGACTTGCGTTGTTCTCTCCCTTGTTAGTGAAAGATGATGGTAGTTATCTTAGGGGGTGGGATGGCCTTCAGCCAACTTCAGCAATCAGGCTGCCCTGTCCAGGCTTATCGGTTTCAGCTGCCTGGTAGTTGTTGGATGAGAAAGCAAAGTATATCTTCAGTGGATGTTAATGTGTTCATGTGTAGATAGAAACACACAGTACTTTAGGCCTTTACCTTATGTCACTGGAAAACTTCATTTACAAAACAGCCATTTAATTGTCCACTAGTCTATCTAATACCTTAATAGAATGAATTTAGTCAAGAAGGTAGTGCTCAATTCTAGGTTTGGAAAACAACTTTGATAAAGAAAAAGAAGGAAATTAAAATAAACTTGCAGGGTGGAAATGCAGTTTAGTATTAGTAGGAGAAAGAGTGATTACCTTGGGTTAATGTCAATGTTTGCAAATAGAATTTAAACAATATGCATTTAAAGAGTAAATAAGGGCTGGGGAGACAGCTCAGTGGTTAAGATAAGTTGATTCTCATCCAAAGAACTAAGTTTGTTTCCTAGCATCGATGCTGGGTAGCTCACAATTGCCTCTAACTCCAGCTCTGGGGGCTGAGACACCTTCTTTTGGCCATCACAGGCACACACATACATATGTACACACAAAGAGTTATACACACACAAAATAAACATAAATCTTTAAAAAAATTAAAATGAGAACCCTATCATTACAAAGTCAACCCAAAATGGATCAACATCCCAAATATAAGAGCTATAATTATGTGTAGCTTACATAGAGGTGGACCTTCATGATGTTAAATTGAACAGTGGATTCCTAGATATCACACAAATATCAGAAAATCAATTAAAGTTTGGACTTCATCAAAGTAAAATACTTTTGTGAACCAAAGGACAATATCAAGAAGAGAACATGACAGTCAACATAAAGAACAGCTACAGAGCTTATATTTGATAGAAATCTAGTTTTTAGAGCATGAAACACAACAAAAACAAACAGGGATGGGCTAGGGGTATGGCTCAGTACAACAGAGCTTGCCTAGTATGGGGAAAGCCAAGGGTTAGACCCTCAGCAGGGTGGATTAAGGGTGTGGTTAGGCAAAGGACTTGAATAGACATTTCTCCAAAGAGGATTTAGAAATGGCAGACACACAGGAAAAATGCTGAACACCACGAGTCATTCAAGAAATATAAATCAGGAGGAGAGTACGACATCTACTCAGGTAGGCCTGGTGGTAAATTCCATATTGTTAACCTCAGTATTGTGGGTGAAAATTAGGCAGGAGGTTCTAGAGTACAAGAGTAAACTAGGTTACAGATTAGTTAGGTCTGTAGTGAGACCCTGTGTTAACAGCAACAGCAAAGGTTAATAATTCATACTTATTGGGCCAGGCAGTTGTGGAGCACTCCATTAATCCCAGCACTCACTCAAGAGTACAAGGTGGGCAGATCTCTGGGTTTGAGGCCAGACTGTCTACAGAGTGAGTGCCAGGGCTACACGGAGAAACCCTGTCTTAAAAAAGCAAGCAAACAAAAATTAAACCAAAACAACAAAACCCCAAAACAAACAAACAAATAAACAAAAAGTAATCCATACGTCTGAAGATGTCTAATATTTAAAAGAAAACAAGTGTTGACAAAGATATAAAGTTAGAAATAAAGTTAGAATCCCTGTTCAGTGCTGATAGATAATATCATTACCATATGTAAATTCACTACTGTCTAGTAGTGCTACTCCTAAGGATATACCAGGAGAATTGCAAATTGGTACTCAGATACTTTTTTTTAAGATTTATTTATTTTATATATGTGAGTGCTCTAACTGCATGTACACCTGCATGCCAGAAAGGGCAAGAGAGCCCAGTACAGATGGTTATGAGCCACCATGTGCTGGGAATTGAACTCAGGACCTCCGGGAAGAGCAACCAGTGCTCTTAACCACAGAGCCATCTCTTTAGCCCCACTAACATACTTTCTATACATGGTCATGGTACTAGACAGAAACAATGCCACAAACCACCAGTGGATAAGCAAAGCCTGGTTTGTACATACAATGGAAGGTTATTCAACAGTAAGGGAGAATGCAGTATTGATGCTCAGGTGTGGTCAAAAGCAGTACTAATGATACAGCAGGGATAAAACTAGGAAACAAGCCAGGTGGTGGTGTGAATCCTAGCACTCAGGAGGCAGAGGCAGGCAGAATCTCTGTGAGTTCAAGGCCAGCCTTGTCTACAAAGAGAGTACCAGAACAGCCAAGGCTACACAGATAAACCCTATCTCAAAAACCAACCAATCAACAAGCAAAAACCAAAAACCCTAGGAAACAATATACCAGACAAGAATAATTCAAGTTATAAGAAAGAGGCAAACCCATAGAATCAAATAGCAAGTGGTTATTGCCAGGGCCTAGAGAGAGAAATGGTAGTGTCTGTTTAATGGATTTTGGGTGGGTGAAGAAAAGGTTTTGAAACTAGACAGATGTATTCATTGTCCAACGGTGAGATATGTTAAATGCCACTGGAGTGTATATTTAATGTTATGATATATAAGTTTTATCCCAGGAATAAAATAGATTTTTTTTATTTTATGTGTTTGGATTTTGCATGTTCATGTTCCATATGCATGCCTGTTTCTGGAGGAGACAAGAGGAGTATCCCATGTACCTGGTATTACAGATGGATGGTTGTGAACTGTCAAGAGAAATCAGGGAGTCGAATTTGGTCTTTGGAAGAGCAACACAGTGCTCTTAAGTGCATAGTCATCTCTCCAGTCCCTTATCTCTAAGTTCAAAAAATAAGTAAAATTTAGGGAAAAAAAAACCCACACTAATAATTAAAAAATAACACGCATGTGGTGTCCCACCCCTCTTGTAGCTTCAGAGAACACAAGGGAGGTTACAGGGGGCCAACTCTGACTCATAAGGAAGGACTTTCTAACTGGGCTGTTAATGAGATTACTCTTTACTGAAAAGATGGAGGAAGAGCTCCCAAGGACATGACTGGGAAAATGTCTATATGAGTTATTTTGAAAACCACCCTACTCTTCATCACTTCAGTTCTGCTGACTCCTCTGTCTGACTAGCAGCCATTTACAAAAGAGGTCCTGATTTAAAGCACCTCCTTAGTTTCAATTCTTCTAGCATGGCCCAGCCCAACCTGCTCAGACCCCTGCTGAAAAAGTCTGCCCTCTCATTGGGAATATAGCTTAATGGTAGAAGGCTTTCCTAGCATGTATGAAATCGTTAATTCAGTTACCAGCATGGAATCTGGAAGGGAAACGCTGGCCCATAAAAGAGAACTAGTCAATCAGAGCAGCTGAACTGATGACTCTTTGGACTCTTTGACTTCACAGCTTTAGTCACGAGCTTCCTGCTAGTCATTGTCAGATGGTGTATGTGTTGCACTAAGTACATTGCCATCTCCCATATACAATATATTAAGGATCAAACCCCTCAGCGAATGATGGTCTCACAAAGATAATTTCTAAACCACAGGTTCTGAAAACTTCAGTCTTAATTCGCATACATGTTCTGCTACTAAAACTTCATGATCATTAAGATGTGACAAAGGAAACTCATACAAGTGTTGTACCAGCCAAATTTGAAAACATCATTAGTGGATATTTTGTGAACAGGGACTGTTTCTGAAATGAACTGATTGGCCTGCTCTTTGATCACCTCCCCCTGAGGTGGGACCAGCTTTACCAGGCCACAGAGGAAGAGAATGCAGCCAGTCCTGATGAGACCTGGTAGACTAGGATCAGAATGAAGGGGAGGAAAACCACCCCTATCATTGAACTGGCAGAGGGCATGGGTGGAGAAGGGGGATGGTAAATGGGATTGGGAGGGGAGGACGGAGGGAGCTACAGGGGGAATACAAAGTGAATAAATTGTAACTAATGGGAATTAAAAAAATAAAAATAAAGAAATAAAAATTAAACTCAATCAACTAGGATAATCTCTAGACTGGACAAAGAGCCCCATGAATTTATCTGATTGCACGTTTGCAATAAAGCAACTTGAAAGTTAATACCTGCTTCAGCTACCAGAACTTTGAGACAAAAAAGCAGTGAAATTCAGGTGGGCAGGGCTCCCTGGGGAGAGACAGGACCATTTCAGGAGGATCCCTGGGATGCACTGATGCCCTGTTCCTAGGAGGAACCCAACTCTCTTGGGCACTCAGAGGAAAGCCCAAGCTGTCCGCCCCCAGCCCAGGCAGCCCGGAAACCATAGGCACCTCTAAAGATTGGCTTTTCCTCCCCACCGCCAGCTCGGTGTCTTGTTTCTAAAATCCCCATCTGCACAACATAAACAGGAAACATGCAGCAAAAAGCCTTGGAGGTGCAAATTCCAAGCTTCCAGCCAAGGGCGGGAGAACCTCATCTGCGCTGCCAGTGGCAAGCAGGCAGCAGAAAAGAGCAAACTTTCCAAGTGACCCCGTGCCCCTCCATGCCCTTCTTCCCCTACAGCAAAAGGGAGAGAGAAGGCAGAAGGAAAGACCCCCCGCTCCAGGAGAATAAAGAATAGGGGAGGGAGGCGTTGAAGCAGAGGCCAGGCCTCTAAGAGCTCGGCCTCGGTTGCCAGAATGCTCCAGGCCTCCAACTTCCCAAGCCCCGGGTCTGAGCAGCCTCTGAGGAACCCGAAGGCCAAAACCTCTCGGGTGGGGCGGGGGAGGGGCAGGCAACAGGCGCAGCGCAGGCGCAGTGCACGCCTCCATTGTCAAGCCTGACGCAAGCGCTGTTGCTATGGATACAGAAGCTGAAGGGAAAACTCTGAGCTCATCCTGGGCCGGATGGGCAGTGGCGGCGGCGGTGAGGGCAACGAGGGAACCCTCTTCCCGGGTGCGGTGGCTGCGGTCGTGGCTCAGCTAGTGGACTACTTCATCGTGGTAGGCTGAGACTAGGAGAAGCCAGGTAAGGCTGTGGGGCTGGCGCCGCCTGGCTCTGTTCTGCCCCCCCAGACTCTTCCTCTGCCCTGGGCTCCGCCTCCTTTCCCACTAGGCACCGACTCTGCCCCTTGGCCTCAAACCCCGGGCTCCTACCTCAGCTCTGGGCCCCGCCTCCGCCCTGGAGTCCACCCCCTCCCGCGGGCTCCTCCCCCTCCTCCGCCTCTTGGGCTCCTCCTCCGCCCCCAGCAGCCATCCAGTGGGCTAGGTGGTGCAGGGCCTGGCTTCGCGCCTGGGAGGCGGGGAGGAGAGAGGGTTGGGTCCGATGCTGGAGGAGCGGCGGGTCCATGGGTGTTGGCCATCACGGAGCGGTTGAGCCTGACTGGCTGTGGGCGTGTGTGAGGGGCCCGCAGGACGGCGGTTGTGGAGCGAGGCCAGGGCTGTGCAGTTGGGAGCTGGTGGGCTGGGCGGGTCGGGAGAGCCTGCCCGAGTTCCTCCATGAGCTTCTGTGGAGGCTGCTGGTACCCGGGACTGCGCCCTTGGGCCACCAGTGATAGTAGGGCAGGAGCACACTTGTGCCCCGCATCCTGAGGAAGAGTGATTCTGGGACCAGTCCTCCCAGAAAGGAATTGCAGAGAGTTGGGTGCTGCCTCCCGCCTGCCCTCGAGCTCGTGGGGTGGGGGAGCTTGGACATCCGGGTCGAAAGAAAGCAGGGTACTTGGAAAGGCTACAGGATCCGTGCACATTTTTAGGAACATTTTTTTTTTTTTCAGGACGTATATGCCGGCATTCCGGAATGAAATGATTCTTCTTAAGTAAACACAGCGAGCCTCTTGGGTAAAGAGATCCAGTGTTGTCTCTCACTCAGTGTTCTCTTTCACTTGTTTTGATTGTTCCCTTTATTTGTCAGAGAATTCTTCAGAAGGAACAGTTTGGCAGATACATTGCTGTTTATACTTTGATGGACTTGCACAACCAGGAGTTATAGGGTTCACGCAGGCTTATTTTCTTATTTGTATTGCTAGGAAAATGGGAGCCAGAGGGAGGCAACAGAGACAGCCCCTGATCTAATTGTTAGGGGACCCACTTGAGGACAAACAGCCCTTCAATTTCATATGTGGAGGGGTCCTAGGACTAGTCCAGGCATGTTGTTTTGTTGGTGGTTCAGTCTCTATGAGGCCCCATGGTCCCAGGTGAGCTGGCTATGTAAGTCTTGTGGTGTAGTACCCCCTACCAGCTCAGGGTTGAAACCTCAGGGTTGTTTTGATTTGCATTTCCCTGATGACTAAGGGCATTGAGCATTTCTTTAAGTGTTCTTAAATCTTTCCTCTAACTCTTCCACAAGACTCTCCAAATTCTGCCTAATGTTTGTTTGGCTGTGGGTCTCTGCAACTGTTTCCATTATCTGTTGGATGAAGCCTCTCAGATGATAGTTACGCTAGTCCCCTCTCTACAAGCATAGCAGAGTATTATTAATAGTGTCAGAAGTTGAGTCTTTCCCATGGGTTGGGTCTCAAGTTGTGCCAGTCATTGGTTGGCCATTTCCTCAATCTCTGTTCCATCTTTTATTGCTGCATTTCTTGTAGGTGACAAATTTGGGTTGAGGGTTTTGTGAGTTGGTTGGTGTCCCCCTCCCTCCACTGGCTACAAGATGTGTCCACTTCAGTCTCAATATCTCTGCTGCTAGGCATCTCAGCCAGGCTCATACCCCCATATTTTCCCAGGTACCTCCAGAATTCCATGTCTTCATCTTATCTCAGAGATGTGGCAACACCAATTTCCCTTCTTTCCTAGCCCTCTCACCCCCATCTGCACTTTTCCCACACCTGATCTTCTGTCCCGTTCCTCTCTTCATCCCCTCTCCCACCCACTTCCTCTCTCCTTCCACTTCCCAAGTCTGTCCCATTCTTAGTGGGATTCAAGTATCCTCTCTTTTACCCTTCATGTTACTTAGTTTATTTAGGTGTGTGGGTTGTACCATGGTTATCCTGTACTATATGGCTAATATCCCAGGTTAGTTATTTTATAGACACTCTCTAAGCTCTCTGTGTTCTCATGGATCAATACATAAACTGGGACGAGGGTATCACAAAAGTGTAAAACATTGTGTCCTATCAGGTGGGACATACTTTCACTTTGATTACTTGTAATTAGTGTTTTCCAGGCTTTTCTGCTATACAGCTAATACACTGCACCCCCGTGAATACCTTGACACTCTGTGTCTTGGTCCTCATCAGAATGTTAATGCATTTGCCATACACTCACATCAACATGGATTCATGATTTATGTGTCTTCTGTAGTGGACTGGACTGTTACTCTTTGTTTTAGTCTGCTGGAGCTAAGTGACAAATGATTTATAAACAAAGGCTTTACTTTTCACAGTTGTGAACTCTGAAAAGTTTAAAGTTAAATTATAAGGACTACTTGGGGGCATGCTTGTCTACAGCCCTGTTTTCACTTTAAACTCAGTGTTCTAAAGGGCCACATGATTTTATAGGATCTCTTCAACAAGGTTACAAACATATTTATAAGGGCTTCACCTCCAAGACCTGAGTACCTCCCAAAGATTTCATGCAGTTCTGTTACTTTGGGTCTTAGGACTTCAACATAGTAATTTTGGGAGGACATAGATATGCATATCATTTTGATGATTAAATTGTTTTGTCACTTGACCAATGAAAGCCTATAAATCTGGCTTCTGTGTCTTTTTTTCTTTCCATTTTTAATCTTAATTTTCATTAATTACACTGTATTCACTTTGAATCCCTCTGTTCCCCCTCCCTACTCCTCTCCCAATCCATTCCTCCCTCCCTCTTCTCCACACATATGCCTCCCCAAGTCCACTGATAGGGGAGGTCCTCCTCTCCCTCCCTCTGATCATTGTCTATCAGGGCTCATCACGAATAGCTTCACTGTCTTCCTCTGTGGTCTGGTAAGGTTGCTTTCCCCTCAGGGGGAGATGATCAAAGAGCAGGCCAATCAGTTCATGTCAGAGACAGTCCCTATTCCCATTAAAATGGAACCCACTTGGACACTAAACTGCCATGGGAAACATCTGTGCAGGTTCTAGTTTATCTCCATCAGTGGACCTTGGTTGGAGTATCGGTCTCAGAAAAGACCATTCTGCCTAGATTTTTTGGTTCTCTTGCTCCCCTTCTGGAGCACCTGTCCTCTCCAGGTCTTATTATTTCCTACTTCTTTCATGAAGTTCTTTGCACTCTGCCCAACATATGGCTACAAGTCTCAGCATCTTCTCTGATACCCCGCAGGGTAGAGCCTTTCAGATTCCCTCTGTAGAAGGCTCCTGTCACGTTCCCTGCTTTCTCCCTCTTCTGATGCCCATCCTCTTTGCCTTTCTGAATGAGGATTCAACACCTTAGCCAGAGTCCTCCTCATTCAGAAATTTCTTTAGTTGTATAGGTTTTAGTATGTTTATCCTATATTATATCTCTAACATCCCTTTATGAGTAGTATATATCCTGTGTGTCTTTCTGCTTCTGGGATACCTCACTCAGGATGATCTTTTCCAGGTCCCAACATTTTCTTGCAATTTTCATGATTTCCTTGTTTTTTATTGCTGAGTAATATTCCATTACGTAGATGTACCACAGTTTCTGTATTCATTCCTCAGTTGATGGCGTCTGGGTTAGTATTAGAAATAGAGATGCTACACACATGTTTGGGCAAATGTCCTTGTTGTATACTTAAGCATCCTTTGGATATATGCTTATGAGTGGTATAGCTGAATCTTGAGGAAGTGCTATTTCTAATTTTCTGAGAAAGTGCCAGATTGATGTCCAAAGTGATTATACAAGTTTATGTTGCCACCAGGAATGGAGGAGGGTTCCTCTTTCTCAAAATCCTCTTCAGCATATATTGTCACTTGAGCTTTAGATCTTAGCTATTCTGATGGATGTAATGTGAAACCTCAGGGATGTTTTGATTTGCATTTCCCTGATGACTAAGGGCATTGAGCATTTTTTTTAAGTGTTTCTCTTCCATTCCTCCATTGAGAATTCTCTGTTTAACTCTGTAGCCCATTCTTTAATTGGATTACTTAATTTGTTGCTGTTTAAGTTCTTGAGTTCTCTATATATTCTGGATATTAATCCTCTTGTCAGATATAGGTTTCTACCCCTGTGCAAATGGGATTTCCACATTGCTTCTGATTTTCATTTTTGCCACAGTTCTCTTGATATAAATAAATGTAACAAAAGTCTTTGTTGGAACCAGTCAGCTAATATTAGAAAAAAATCCATAATTTGAGATATACTCTAACTTTTTGGAATCATTTGGAGACAGTATATATTTACATAGCCATGGATGTTTTAGAACTCAATCTGTGGAGCTGGGCATGGTGGCATGCACCTGTAATCCCAGCACTCAGGGAGCAAGAGGCAGGCAGATCTCTGTGAATTTAAGACCAGATTGGTCTACAAAGTGAGTCCAGGACAGATGAGGATACACAAGCAAATTTCCCCTCCAAAACAAACAAACAAGCAAAAAAAAAAAAAAAAAACAAAGAAACAAACAAACCAAAGAATTCACTCTGTGTACCATGCTGACCTCAAACTCAGAGAGAGTGGCCTGCCTCTGACTCCCAGTCTAGGATGACAGGGATATACTTCTGAGCCAAGCTGAGATGTTTTTAAAATGACCTATTGTTGAATCAAGGAATGAAAGGATAAAATGAGATGTGCAGAGGATCCATTATTCTTTCAATAAACAGTAATAATTCTTCAAATTCTTTAGTTATTTGTACTTCCAAATCATTTCTGATGCTGTCAATAAGTGAGTTCTTTCCTTTGCTTTGTTAATTTCATCCATTTAAAAATGTTTGAGTGTGTTTGCATGTATACACACCTATGCCATGGTGTGTATGTGCCAGCGAGAGGACAACTTATTGCTGTTTATTGCCTACATCCCCTATGTGAGTTCTAAACTGGAAACCCAAGTAGTCTTTTAGCCAGTGAACACACTCGCCCTTATTTGGGTTTAATTATTTTTATGTACGTGGTGGTGTGTGAGTTTGCATACACAATATCCCAAGTATAGAAATATTTAAAAAATCTGTTGGAGTAATATGGGCTATGTAGAGATTGGGCTCAAATCATCATGCATAACCACAACCAACTTTACACACTGAGACAATTTTCTGACATTCACTTGTAGTTCTGAGAAAGAGTTATGAACAAATCTTTACTCCTGAGAATGAATTAACACATTCCAAAACACAAAAGCAGTAAATCATTTTCATTTGCAAACAGCATTTTTTCAAATTATTTCATTTTATCCCATCCTTAGATGACAATATATTTATACTCAGAACATAAGACAGTATTTTACTGATGTAAAGTTTCAACTAAGTTTAATTGAGTATCAGTGAGCTCAATGGGGAATGTTTGTGGTTTTGCAAAACTGACAACATAATCTTGACGATCATATAAGATTGGTAAAAATAAAGCCCACAAAGCTTTCACACACTCTTCAAATCTCTATCATGGCCTAAGAACCCATAGTCACATTACACATACAAAACATGCTTTTTAAAAATAAATCTCATTGTTGATACAATACCTAGCACCTCTCGATAATTCTCTTAGAAGACAGTACTTCAAGATGATGTGCCTTATAGTAAATAAGGGAACATGAGGAGGCATGGAACTTCAAACAATACATGCATACATGCATACATACATACATACATACATACATACAATTAAGCATTTTAACATTAATGTTGGTAAAAATACGTTGACAAAACAAAACACATTGGGGAAACATCTTGAAGGGTGGCACATGAGAATCAAGATTTCAAAAGTAGCCTTGACTAATTAGTGACATCCAAACAAAGCTTGAAAAAAAAATGTTTCAAATGAATTTTGAAAACATGAAAATCAAAAGCACCACACTTTCTCAGTGACACTTCCTTGAAGAGCTTGATCACACACTGCTTGATATTAATGAGGAATGAACTACATAGATGATCATAATGCCATTCTATCCATTGCAGCAGAAAAACACCTATCACCAAATGAAAATGCTTTAGAAGATGAACAGCAGCTACGAAAGAAGATCAGAATTACCTAATAATGTTTATGAATGGATTTGCTACACATACAGCAAACATCAAAACCTACTCCAGTGTTTCAAAATACAGACCATAATCACAATTGGTGATATCTTCACAGTACCATGTGAACATGGTAAATAATTTAGTTCCTTCAAGGCTATGATAAAAACAGATTTTAAAAGGTTTCTATTCATGAAAATGAACATATCTATTATGCCCAAAGACATTAAATCTTTTACATAAATAGGGTTGCTCTCTTTTATAAATTCTTTTCTACTTGACATCAAGATGATATATAAAGGATTCATGATATTTACAATACTAGAGACATGGCTGTGCAGTTAAGACAAATTCATTTCCTGGATCTAGATTGGGGTATTGACAATTTCCTGTAATCCCTGGTTAAAGAAAACCAAAGGGTCTGTTCTTCATGTAGACCAAAATGCACAGGCACATAAACACACAGAGGGACATTGTTGTCACATAATGGAAATTAAAACAAATTCCTAAACTATTATGTTTGTTCATGAATATTTTTCATGTGTAACCATTTATTCCAGTAGCTCAGGTATTGAGGTACCTACAGGCTTGTCTACAGAGTTTTTTCTTCATCATGAATTCCTTCATGTAACAGACATCAAACATGTAGGTTTGAAGTCAGAGAAATGAATCCTTCTCAGTTGGTGGTGTCGTTTGGGAATGTTTAAGGAATGCAGCCCTGCTGGTGGAAGTATGTTATTTGGGATGGGCCTGATAGTTTTCAACTGAATATCATTTGTAGTTCCCACACTCTGCTTCATGCTGTAGGTTGAGCTCCCTAATTTATCTGCCATGTGCAAGACTTTTGATGTCCATTTCACAGTGATCCCATATCCCTCTGAAACCGGAACACAAAGTAAACACTTTTGGAAGTTGCGTTAGACATTGTGTTCTGTCACGGAAAAGGCACTAATACACACCATAAATTTTACAACTGGATGATTCCTTTAATGTAATTGAAGAGAATTGTAAAATCTAAAAGGGTTACCTCATTATATAAATTCATAGACCTTTTATCCATATTAGCTTACAATTGAAAACAAAACAAGGATGGCTATCATAATGTATGAATACATTGTTGACACTGGTTAAAATCTCCCCGCCCAATTAATCTTGTATAAATGAATGCAAGTTGGTTGGTCAAAGATCTTAACAAATCTTTTATTCTAACAGATATCCTTCAGAATGGATTCTTTCAGGTTCTCAAAGTCTACTGTGATATGCAAAGGCTTTATCGGGTTGCTTACATACTCTGAAGCACTCTTTAAGTTCATAGTCCATAAGAAAGCTACAGACTTCCCAATAGCTGACCAGCTTTTGTTATTCATCCTTTGTTCCACAAAATGTGATGGTTCCATACCATGGCTTCTGTTCCCCTAAACATAATGACTGTCCCAAACTACAATTTCTCTTTCCTAACACATAATATGTATTTCTAACCACAAAAGACCAAATGGATATGATTGGTTCTATTGCAAAATCTACATTTTGCATCAGGTGACATCATCAATGAAATAAAGACATCACATATGCCTAAACGTTGATTGATGGAAAAAATTATTCAGAAGACAGCACAGACAGTTTTGATTCTTCAAGCTCAGAACCTCTGTAATTTTCTGTCTCAGTGGGTGTGTAGGTGTCACAGTTGAGCTCCAAAGATTGTTATGTGACCCTAATCAAGCAGTAGTGCCTGGATGACAATAAGTTTTTGTCATTGGCATTGAACTAGTGTTTGAGTTCTATTGAGTGGACTGAAGAATAAAGAGGCCTTCAAACATTGAATATATTTAGAGATTTTTTTCTCCATAATGAAACTTTTATGACCATGAATCCTTAGATATGTGCAATGCCTCACATTTTAACACATCTATAAGGTTTCTCTCCAATACGATTTTTTTCATGATGATGAAGATTATACAAATGTTAAGTACACTCAGTCTTTCCGTGCAGTATGAATTCTTCCATGACTTTGAAGATGATTCTGATGAGTAAAAGTTTTACCACATTGATTATATTCATAAGATTTCTCTCCATTACGTGTTCTTCATGTCTTAGGAGATGTTATGTTCACAGCATTTCTCTTCAGTGCGTGTTCTTTTATGTGTTTGTGGATTGTTATGCCTTGCAAAAGGCTTCACCACATTGGTTACATTCATAGGGTTTCACTCCAATATGTTTTCTTGTCTTAGGGGATAACTGTTACATGGAAAGCCTTTATATTTGTTATATTCAGAGTTTTTCTCCAGTATGCATTTTTTATGTATTAGTAGATGACTGTGTTGTACAAAGATGAAACTACACTGTGTACATTCATAAGGTTTATCTCCATTGTGTGCTATTTTATGTTTTCAGAGACTACTCTGAAATGGGTATATTCATGAGTTTTCTCTCCAGTGTGTGTTCTCTTATGTTTTTGGAGACTACTATTACATTCAAAGGCTTTACCACATTGTTTACATTTATATGGTTTCTTTCCAGTATGGGTTCTTTTATGCATTAGGAGATGACTGTTACATGAAAATATTTTACACCACTGGTTGCCTTCATAAAGTTTCTCTCCAGTGTATGTTCTTTTTATGTATTAGGAGATGACGGTTATATGTAAAGTTTTTAACACACTGATTACATTCATATGGATTCTTCCCAGTGTGTGATATTTCATGCATTAGGAGAGAATTAAAAAATGATTTACCACATTGGTTGCATTCCTAAGCTTTCTCTCTAGTATGGGAGAGACCAGGACTACAATCACAACCAGTATTCTCCTGTTTCACTGTCTCCTAATTAATCAGCTCTGAGTGCGCTGGCTCTGAGCCACCACTGGTGGCAGGAATAGAAATCTGGAAGAGTATCTCGTGATCCTAATCTCTGAGCAGTCCTGGTAGCCATCCCTCTCTTCTGCTGCATTTCTTTTCATCCTTCAACCATCTCCTGTGTCTCTGAGCACTTTAGTGGTGATGGGAGGCAACTTCTCCATCAATTATCTCTGGAATGGTTGATGGTTTCATCATCGGAGCCTGCTGTGCTGGTGGCCCACAGGGAGAGCCCATGAGGGGAAGGTCCTAGCAGGGTGACTCTGGGAAGTGACCATGCTTCCTCAGCATTGTTCTGGGTGGAAATCGGAACCCCGGTTGACAGGTAACAGGAGGCCAGCAGCAGCAACAGCAGCCTGGACAGGCCAGCCGGTCCAGAGGAGCTGGAGAGATGAGTCTGTTCTGCTTCCAGACCTCCAGAGGTACCTGTCTCAGAGAAGACAGTGGTGGTCACCTGTGCCGCTGCTGGAGACACGTGGTGCTCACCCTGACACGTTTCTGGCCTGTTTCCCCCTGAGATACCAAGGCAACCAGGGCCGCCCTGCAGCAGGGAAGCTTTCTGGTCCACCCTACCCCCCATCCATCATGGTCGCCGCCTGGAAGAGGAACACTTATCATGTCTGCTTCCTGCTTAGGTGTAGGGAAAGGGGTCATTGGTGCCCCTCGGGGTTTGCACACTTAAGAAGACCCCCTCCGGCTCTGGTCCTTCCTTATAGAGAAAGGGAGTGAGCCTTCCTGCATGGCATCCCCATGCTCACCAATGATGGCATGGACTATGTGGAGCAGATGATTCCCTATTTCCCACGGCTGTGCAGAGGGCCGACAGGGTATCTCTCTGCTTCTTTCTGGCCCTTTATCCAAAGTTTTCCACCATCTGGATGGTTCTTGACCTGATCCTGAAAAGGCAGGAGAGCAGCAACAGACTGGACAGACCAGCCAGGGATCTAACCAGCCCTCAGATCTCCTCCTGCTGTTTCCCAGGAGGACCCGGGTGAGGCACCTGGTGAGACAGCAGCTGATTCCAGCCCTGTGTCCCACAGGGGAAATGTCCTGAAGCTCTAGCCAGTGAAACAGAGGAGGACGCCTGTCAACTCAATCGTCCTGCAGGTAGGAGAGGGACTGTACCTTCCCTGGCATGGAGAGGCCATCTTGGGTTAGCTCACCCCATTCTGCGTGCCTTCAGGCTGCTCCCCTATCCCAGATGACGGCTCACGCCTTTCTGTGCTCAGATCCTGGGCTACTTGGGGCCTCAACTGCAGAGCTGCGCATGCAAGAAGCCTTGGTGGCGCATGAGAAACGGAGCCTGGGTTCGGGGGTAGATGCTAAGCCCCAAGAGGAAGCTGAGCTCTTGGATCCCATGAGTGTGGGACCCCCAGTCTTGCCAGAAGCTGGACCAGTGCAACCTCTGGCTTTAGTATCCGAGGACACACAGGCCCTTGTGGACCTGGTGGATGAACTACTGTTTCTCTCTACTGTGGTGCACTTGGGGGCACCGGATCCCCTGTTCTCGCTCCCCGAGGTAGACATATAGTTGGTACAATCATTGGCTGAGCTGCACCTAGTGCCTGCTCCCCTTAGAGAAAAGATTCTCTTTATTTTGTATATTTTTATATTGCTGTTTTTCACTGTTGCGTTATTGTTGTTGGTTTCATATTATTATTAAAAAGGTGTTGCTTCCTCAACTTAAGTGATGTATTCGGAGATAGCACCTTCCCATCTGCCCACAGTAGGTGGAGCCATTCCTGGGCTGTGGTCCTTGATGAGCCAAGGTGTATGGAGCCTGTTTTTGTTGAGAGTTTCCTGCGAGTTGGGCATGTGCATCCGTCTATAGAAGATGCAGCCAGGTGTGTAGTTGGTGTCCAGGGGGTCTACTGGGATAGATTGAGCCCCAGAAAAAAAGCCCAACAGGGTTAGTGCTTGACAGCAGACTTTTGGGGCCACAGCTGGGCCAAGAGCTAGGCTCTGAGGGCCAGGACCAGGAACAGTACCAGGACCCAGCTCTGTGGACTATCCCTGCGGCGGGGGGAACCTATAGTTTGAGATCCAGAGTACATTTTGGGGGATCATATAAATACATGATATTTCTACATAGCCATGCATGTTTTAGAACTCAATCTTTGGAGCTGGGCATGGTGGCATATACCTGTAATCCTAGCACTCAGGGAAGAAGAGACCTGAATTTGAGGCTAGCCAGGTCTACAAAGTGAGTCTAGGACAACCAATGCTACACAAGGAAATTCTGTCTAAAAAACAAACAAATGAATGAATGAATGAATGAACAAATACAAAAGAGAACTCACTCTGTGGACCAAGCTGACCACAGTCTCAGAAAGATTAGCTTGCCATGGACTCCCAGGTCTAGGATGACAGGGATGCACCTGTGAGCCAATCTAAGATATTTTTAATGACCTATTCTTGAATCAAGGAATGAAAGGATAAAATAAGATATGCAAAGGTACCATTTTTCTTTTACTGAACGGTAATAAGTCTTCAAATTCTACATTTATTTACAATTGCAAATAATTTCTGATGTTGTCAATAAGTGAATTTTCTCCTTTGCTTTAATTTCATACATTGAAAAATGTTTGAGTATGTACATGCGAGTGAGAGGACAACTTATTGTTGTGAATAGCCAAAACCAATGTAAAAGTTCATGTACAGGATGCCTAAGATATACTTAATGCTAAGGGTAAGAGAGTTTATATGCTAATGCTAAGCGAGTTTATATAAAGTTTGGCTATAAAGGCATAACTGCCCAGTCTGTATAAATAAGGTGCAAGCCAAAAAGTAGCCACTATCAGCTTAAAGCCCAGGTACAAGATGCCTAGGGTATGCTTAAATGCTAGAGGTAAGGGGGAGTTTAAATAATGTTTGGCTATAAAGTCATAACTACCCATCTTGTATAAATAAGGTATAAGCCAAAAAATAGCCACAAACAATGTAAAACCCAGGTACAAGATGCCTAGGGTATGCTTAAATGCGAAAGGTAAGATGGAATTTAAATAAAGTTTGGCTATAAAGGCATAACTACCCATTCTATATATAAATGGGGATAGGAAAATAGCTACAAATATATATAAAAATCTAGGCCTAAACCTCCAAACAGGTACAAGATACCTACAGTGTGCTTATATTCTAAATTAAAAAGGAGTTTATATAAACTTTACTTAAAACATGCATTTTCTATTGCTCAAGGCAACCAGCTTGTCTCTCTATTGGGAGGCTTCTCTAGGAAAATAGGTAGCAACTTGGACTAATACAACAGGCATTGCAAGAGCCCAAAAATATATTTTAATCTCTCCAAACTTGTTTTGATTTCAACATGATAATGATTGTTTGTTCAATAATATGGTACCTTATATTGCTGATCCCTTTACATGGGAACAACTCTGAAACTGACTGAGAGATAAAAAATTATGTTTTCAGTCCAAAATTACAACATGTTTGCTATCTGTTTACATCCCATATATGAGTTTTCGACATGAAACCCAGAGTCTTTTGACCATTGAAAAAACTGGCCCTTATTTAGGTTTAAAATTGATTTATGTATGTACTGCTGTGTGAATTTGTATATACAATAGCCCAAGTATAAAAATAGTAGAAAAATCTATAGGAGTAATATGGGCTACCCAGAAATTGAACTCAAAACATCAGACTTAGAAACAACCAACTATTCCCACTGAGACAATTCTCTGACATTCACTTATAGATCTGAGACAATGTCATGAGCAAAACTTTACTCCTAAGAATGAACTAAGAACAAGTTTCAATTAGGATAACAGAAAAACTGAAAAGTGTAATATTGCACAATACAGCACAGAAACAAGTTTCCAACAAAAGAACACGAGAGGATTATATCATTTTAATTTGGAAATAGCATTTATTATTCAAATTATTTCATGTTCTTCCATCCTTATATAACAGTAAGTTTATAATCTGGATAGAAGACAATATTTTACTGATGTAATATTTCAAGTAAGGTTATTTGAGTATCAATGAACTCAATGGGGAATGTCTGTGGTAAGCAAAACTGGCAACATGATGTTGAACATCATATAAGAATGAAGAAAATAAACCCCACAAAGCTGTCACCAAGTCTTCACACATCTGTCATGGCCTAAAAACTCATAGTAACATTACAATCACATGCTTTTTTGAAATAAATATCATTGCTGTTACATTATTTAACACCTCTAGATAATTCTCTCAGAAGGCAGTACTTCAACATTAGGTGCCATATAGTAACTAATGGAAACACGAAGAAGAATGGAACTTTAAACTATATATATATATATATATATATATATATATATATATATATATATATGAATACACATATATGTATGTATACAGTCATACATACATACACACTATTAAGCATTTTAACATTAATATTGGTAAAAATAGAACACATCCAGGGAACATCTTCCACCATTCGACGTGTACTCAGAAGGCATGAGAATCAAGATTTCAAATGCAGCTTTGCCTAATTACTGGCATCCAAATCAGGCTTGAAAACAAACATCTTAAAGGAATTTGTGAAAATGAAAAACACAAGCACCGTGCTTTCTCAGAGACCCTTCCTTGAAAAGCATGATTACACACTACCTGATATAAATAAGCAATGGATTACATAGATGATGGGAATCCCATTCTATACTTTGTATCAGAAAAATACCTATCACCAAGTGGAAATGCATTAGATCAACAGCAGCCACAGAAAGAATATCAGAATGACCTAATAAATGTCAGTTATTGGATTTGATACACATACAGCAAACTTCAATAGCTACTCCATTGTTTCAAAATATAGAACAAAACCACAATTGGTGACCTCCTCCACTACATTATACATGAACATGGTAAATAATTTACTTCATCCAAGGCCATGTTTCTTTTCATAATTAGATTCTTAGGGTGTACAGATATTAGTACGTTTATCCTGTATTATATGTCTAATACCCACTTATGAGTGAGTATATACCCTATGTGTCTTTCTGCTTCTAGGATACCTCACTCAGGATGATCTTTTCTAGATCCCACCATTTGCCTGCCAATTTCATGATTTCCTCATTTTGAAATGCTGAGTAGTATTCCCTTGTGTAAATGTATCACAATTTCTGTATCCATTCCTCAACTGAGTGGCACATGGGTTGTTTCTAGCTTCTGGCTATTACAAATAAAGCTGCTACAAACATGGTTGAGCAGATGTCCTTGTTGTATACTTGATCAAATTTTGAATATATGCCTAGGAGTGGTATAGCTGGATTTTGAGGTAGCACTATTCCTAATTTTCTGAGAAATTGACAGATTGATTTCCAAAGTGTTTGTACAAGTTTACATTACCACCAGAAGTGGAGGAGTGTTTCCCTTTCCACACATCCTCTCCAGCATGTGTTTTCACTTGAGTTTTTGATCTTACCCATTCTGATAGGTGTAATGTGATATCCTGGGTAATCTGATAGGTGTAATGTGATTTGCATTTCCCTGATGACTAAGGAAGACTTTTGAGGAGACAGGAGTTCCACAAGGAGAGCAACAGATGAAAAAGTACTGGGTACTGCGGTATTTTTTGAGACTGATACTCCAACCAAAGACCATGCATGGAGATAACCTAGAACTTCTTCAACTCCTGCCCAGATATATTCCATGGTAGCTCAGTCTCCAAGGGAGTTCGCTAATAATCAGAACAGGAACTTTCTCTGATATGTACTTAGCATCTGGCTCTTTGATCACCACCCTTTGAGGGGGGCAGGCCACAGAGGACAATGCAGCCAGTTCTGATGAGATCTGATAGGCTAGGGTCAGATGGAAGTGGAGGAGGACCTCCTCTATCAGTGGACTTGGGGACAGAAATGGGAGGAAGTTAGGAGGTTGGGTAAAGGAGGGGATGAAGGATGGAGCTACAGCGTAGATACAATGTGAATAAACTGTAATTTACGAAAACATAAATTTTTAAAAAGTGAAAAAAAAGAAACAACCTTCAAGTACTAGAAGTTTTTTGTTTATATTCCAGGATGTTGTTTTTTGTAAAGAGATTTTCTGTATGGCCTTGACTGACCTGTCATACTTTCTAGACCAGGCAGGCCTTGAACTAACACAGATCCATTTCCTTCTGCCAGTCATAGTGCTAGTATTAGAGGCATTTGCCAACAATCCAGGCTTCGATTGTTTTAATTTAATTTAATGTTTTATTTTTGAGACATGGTATCTCAGTGCATCTTTGCCAGTCCAGGACTCTCTTTGTAAACCAGGCTGACTTTGAACTCACAGAGACCTACCTTCATCTGCCTCTTAAGTGCTGGGACTATGGATGTGTGTCACCATGCCTCATAAGACTTTCTTATAGCCTTGTCACACTATGTGATTTCAGACATATCTAGCCACACATCTAGTCTGTTTTTTAGACAAGGTTTATCTCTGTTGCCATGCATGTCCTGGGCTTTCTTTGTAAACCAGGGTGATATTGAACTTACACAGCAGCATGCTTGTGTCTCCTAGAGAGACGGGATTAGAGATATGTGCCACAAAGCCTGGCTCAGAATTTTATTTCAATCATATGTATATATATATATATATATATATATATATATATATATATATATATATATGATTAAAACATAAATTAAAACATTATTTTGTTTTCATCATATATATACATATATATGATATATATGGATATGATTAAAACAAAATGTATATATAACATATTTATTAAATATATTGGTTTTTATTACTATATTTAGTGAGTATATATTAATTATACATATAAATATTTTGGTATTTTGAGAGAGGGTTTCTCCTTTAAGCCCTGGCTATCTTGGACTAGATCTGTAGATCATCCTGACCTTGAACTCACAGAGACTGGCCTGCTTCTGCCTGGCAGAGTGCTGGGATTAAAGGCCTATGCAAACTCTTAGTATTTAGGCACCTGCTTCTGGCTTTCCTAGCAACCTGTGATGTCATTATGTGTCGACAGCCAGGAAGGGCAGGCATGGTTACTTTGCTCCTTAAAAGAATCTTCCTGCCCAATTTGTCTCTCTCTTGGCCTCTCTTGTTCTCTTGCTATTGCCTTCTTGTCCTCTCCCCCTTCTCTGTTGGGGTGCCCCCTTCTCTCTCTTCCCCTATCATGTCCCATTCTCTCCTTCTCTGTCACTCTTCATCTCCATCTGAGAGCCCACCCGACAATGCAAACAACTGTAAAAGAAAAACAGCTATGACTATTCCCATTCTCGAATTAAAGCCAGAGGCATGAAGCTCTCAAACGGTAGGATGAACTGCTCTGAGATAGGTTTTTTTTTTTTTTTTTTTTTTCGATTTAAATTTATTTTTTTAATTTTTCATCAACTACACTTTATTCATTCTGCATCCCCCCATAAGCTCCTCCCTCCTCCCCTCCCAATCCCACCCTCCTTCCTCCCTCTGCTTGCATGCCACTCCCCAAGTCCACTAATAGGGGAGGTTCTCCTCTCCTTTCTGATCTTAGTCTGTCAGTTCACATCAAAAGTGGCTGCATTGTCCTCTACTATGGCCTGGTAAGGCTGCTCCCCCCCAGAGGGAGGTGATCAAGGAGCAGGCCAATCAGATTATGTCAGAGGCAGTCCCTCTTCACATTACTTTGTAACCCAATTGGACTCTGAACTGCCCTGGTCTACATCTGTGCAGGGATTCTGGGTTATCTCCATGAATATTCCTTGGTTGGAGTATGAGTCTCTGGGAAGTTCCCTGTGTTCAAATTTTCTTGTTCTGTTGCTCTCCTTGTGGAGACCCTGTCCTCTCCAGCTCTTACTATTTCCCAGTTCTTACCTAAAATTCCCTTCACTCTGCCCGACAGTTGCCCATCAGGCTCAGCATCTGTTTTGATAGTCTGAAAGGCAGAGGCTTTCAGAGGCCCTCTGTGGTAGGTTCCTAGGTTGTTTCCTGTTTTCTTCTTCTTCTGATGTCCATCCTCTTGCCTTTTCAGGATGGGGATTGGACATTTTAGTTAGGGTCCTCTCTCTTGCTTAGTTTCTTTAGATGCACAGGTTTTAGTGGGTTTGTGCTATGTTGTATGTCTATATGAGTGAGTATATACCATGTGTGTCTTTTTGCTTCTGGGACAACTCACTCAGGATGATCCTTTCCAGATCCCACCATTTACCTGCAAATTTCATGATTTCCTTATTTTCATTGCTGAGTAATATTCCATTGTGTAGATGTACCACAATTTCTGCATCCATTCTTCAGTTGAGGGGCATCTGGGTTGTTTCCAGCTTCTGGCTATTACAAATAAAGCTGCTACAAACATGGTTGAGCAAATTTCCTTTTGTGTACTTGAGCCTCTTTTGGATATATGCCCAGGAGTGGTATGGCTGGATCTTGAGGAAGCGCTATTCCTAGTTGTCTGAGAAAGCGCCAGATTGATTTCCAGAGTAGTTGTACAAGTTTACATTCCCACCAGCAGTGGAGGAGGGTTCCCCTTTCTCCACAACCTCTCCAGCATGTGTTGTCACTTGAGTTTTTGATCTTGGCCATTCTCATGGGTGTAAGGTGAAATCTCAGGGTTGTTTTGATTTGCATTTCCCTAATGGCTAGTGAGGTTGAGCATTTCTTTAAGTGCTTCTCTGCCATTCGGTATTCCTCTACAGAGAATTCTCTGTTTAGCTCTGTTCCCCATTTTTTAAGTGGATTACTTGGTTTGCTGCTTTTCAGCTTCTTTAGTTCTTTATATATACCGAACTTGTGGGACACAATGAAAGCAGTGCTAAGAGGAAAGTTCATAGCACTAAGTGCCTTCAAGAAGAAATTGGAGACAGCTCATTCAAGCACCCTAATGGCTCACTTAAAAACCCTAGAAAAAGAAGAAGCAGACACACCAAGAAGGAGTAGACGGCTGGAAATAATCAAACTCAGGGCTGAAATCAATCAATTGGAAACAAATAAAACAATTCAAAGAATCAATGAAACCAAGAGCTGGTTCTTTGAGAAAATCAACAAGATCGACAAACCCTTAGCCAGGCTAACTAAAAGGCAGAGAGACACCACCCAAATCAACCAAATCAGGAATGACAAGGGGGATATAACTACAGACACTGAGGAAATCCAAACAATCATTAGGACTTACTTCAAAAGTCTATATGCCACAAAATTTGAAAATCTAAATGAAATGGACAATTTTCTTGATCGATTTGACTTACCAAAGCTGAATCAGGACCAGGTAAATCAACTAAATAGTCCTATATCCCCAAAGAAATAGAAGCGGTCATCAAAAGTCTCCCATCCAAAAAGCCCAGGACCAGATGGCTTCAGCGCAGAATTCTACCAGACCTTCAAAGAAGAGCTAACACCAATTCTCTTCAAACTATTCCACAAAATAGAAACAGAAGGAATATTACCAAATTCATTCTATGAAGCCACAGTCACCTTGGTACCTAAACCTCACAAAGACTCAACAAAGAAAGAGAATTTCCGCCAATCTCCCTTATGAACATTGATGCAAAAATACTTAATAAAATACTTGCAAACCGAATCCAAGAACACATCAAAGATATTATCCACTATGACCAAGTAGGCTTCATCCCAGGTATGCAGGGGTGGTTCAATATAAGGAAATCCATCAATGTGATCCACCATATTAACAAACTGAAAGAAAAAAACCACATGATAATCTCCTAGATGCTGAAAAAGCCTTTGACAAAATCCAACATCCATTCATGTTCAAAGTATTGGAGAGATCAGGGATACAAGGCACATATCTAAACATAGTAAAGGCGATATACAGCAAGCCTATAGCCAACATCAAACTGAACGGAGAGAAACTTAAAGCAATCCCACTGAAATCAGGGACAAGACAAGGCTGCCCACTCTCTCCATATCTCTTCAACATAGTTCTGGAAGTCCTTGCTAGAGCAATAAGACAGTTGAAGGAGATCAAGGGGATACAAATTGGAAAGGAAGAAGTCAAATTATCACTATTTGCAGATGATATGATAGTATACGTGAGTGACCCCAAAAACTCTACCAGGGAACTGATTAACACCTGATTAACTGATTAACACTTTGCTGATTAACACCTTCAGCAAAGTGGCCGGATACAAAATTAACTCAAAAAAATCAGTAGCCCTCCTGTATACAAAAGACAAAAGGGCTGAGAAAGAAATTAGGGAAACAACACCCTTCACAATAGCCACAAATGACATAAGGTACCTCGGAGTAACCCTAACCAAGGAAGTCAAAGACTTGTATGAAAAAAATTTCAAATCTCTGAAGAAAGAATTAGAAGAAGATATGAGAAGATGGAAAGATCTCCCATGCTCATGGCTTGGCAAGATTAACATAGTAAAAATGGCCATCTTACCAAAAGCAATCTACAGATTCAATGCAATGCCCATCAAATTACCAACACAATTCTTTACAGACCTGGAAAGAAAAATTCTCAACTTCATATGGAATAACAAGAAACCCAGAATTGCTAAAACAATCCTCTACAATAAAAGATCTTCCGGAGGTATCTCCATCCCTGATCTTAAGTTATACTATAGAGCAACAGTTTTAAAAATTGCATGGTACTGGCATAGAAACAGAATGGTGGATCAATGGAACCGAACAGAGGACCCAGAAATCAACCCACACACTTATGGACACCTGATCTTTGACAAAGATGCCAAAACCATACAATGGAAAAAAGATAGCATCTTCAACAAATGGTGCTGGTCTAACTGGATGTCTACATGTAGAAAAATGAAAATAGATCCATACTTGTCACCCTGCACAAAACTGAAGTCCAAGTGGATCAAAGACCTCAACATAAAACCAGACACATTAAATCGGCTTGAAAAAAAAGTGGGAAATACCCTAGAACTCATTGGTACAGGGGAAAACTTCCTGAACAGAACACCAACAGCACAGGCTCTAAGAGCAACAGTCAATAAATGGGACCTCATGAAACTGAAAAGCTTCTGTAAAGCAAAGGACACCATCATCAAAACAAAGCGACCACCTACAGATTGGGAAAGAATCTTCACCAACCCTTTATCTGACAGAGGACTCATATCCAGTATATATAAAGAGATAGTTTTTTTAAAAATAAGGGCAGGGTGAATTGTTTTGAGAAAACTAACAAATGGCCAAAAACTGCAATCAACTAGCTGTAAACTATCTTCATGCTATTCTTGCTGAACAATCAATGTATAGAGCAAAAGTGGCCAGATTTTTAAGTATAAAATCCATGTGCTTTGCTTACTCAGGGTCAGCTCCTGTCTTTGGAGGGGTGACCCAATCGTGATTGGAAAAACAAACAAACAAACAAACAAACAAACAAAAAACCTCTTGCTTTTGCATCAAGTCGTGGTCTGTGGAAGTTCCTGGGAAGGGCATGATTTTGAACTCCTGAGCTGTGAGACCCCAGGTCTTACATTTTTGCTGTTTGGCCAGGAAAGGGCATGCTCCTTCCCCAACCCTCATCAGACTGAGCCCGGAAGTCGAACTCGGAACAGGTTAGTCTGATTTCTGTTTTGCTTTGCTTGTTTCTGTCTTACCAATCTGTTTCTCTTTAGGGGCCTATCTGGTCCTTTTTTGGCCGTCTGATCAGTCATTGCAATACATAGATGTGTCAGAATATTGCTTGACTAGGAACTGGAGGACACTCCAGTTTGGGAGGCTCAGAATGGCATGGTCCTCCTCCGTTCTGTTTCCTGTCAGAGATGGCTGCTGCCAGGCAGCTACCACCTGCAAGGGTGTCCTTGTTTAATTGCCTGTCTTGTTCTCTTTGTCTCTATCGTTGTTCCCTCTTTGACTTTCTTGACAGACGACTTTATTATGGGACAGACTGTGACTACATCCTTATCCCTCACCATTGGTAATTTCTCGGAGGTGAGATATAGGGCACATAACCTTTCACGTGAAGTTAAAAAAAGGGGAAATGTCAAACTTTCTGTTCCTCAGAGTGGCCTACTTTTTCAGATTTGATGGCCACACAAGGGCACCCTTCACCTTGACAAGATCCTTGCTGTCAAGATTAAGACCCTCCAGACTCCAGGAGGCCCTCTGTCTAAGGATCAGTGTGCATATTGCAAGGAGAAAGGACACTGGTTCAAGGATTGTCCTAAAAGGAAGAAAAAGGCAGAAAAACCAAACACCCGAGCCCTGGAAACCTGGGTCCTAACCCTGAGTGATGACAATTAGGGGGGATGGGGTTCAGTCCCCCTCCCGAGTTCAGGTAATCGTTAAGGTGGAGGGGAAGCCAGTCCACTTCTTGGTGGATACTGGCACCCAGCATTCTGTTCTGTTACAAGACTTTGGAGCTAAAAACAAGAAGAAATCATGGGTCCAAGAAGCCACTGGGTGTAAACAATACTCATGGACTACCCGAAGAATGGTGGACCTTGGAGTGGGCCAGGTATCCCACTCATTCTTAGTTGTCACTGAATGCCCTTACCCACTGTTAGGGTGAGATATCCTAACTAAGATAGAGTCCTATATCCATTTTAGACCAGATGGCCCACAGGTGACAGACAATAAAGGAGATCCCATTCATGTACTGACAATTCAACCGGAAGATGAATACAGCCTGTTTGAAAAGGTGGTAAGTCCAGAAAAAGAAATTAACTGGTGGCTAGAGAGAGATCCTAGGGCATGGACTGAAATGGCTAGGTAGGAAAAGCAGAGAAACAGCCCCCAGTTCAGATACAACTAAAGCCTCAGGCTACTCCAATTGTGGTGTGACAATATCCAATGTCTAAGGAAGCCCGTGATGGGATCCACCCTCACATACAGCAGCTCCTTGACCTAGGGTTGCTCAAAAGTTGCCAATCCACCTGGAAGACTCCATTGCTGCCAGTTCGGATGCCTGGGAGCAATGACTATCAACCCATATAGGACTTAAGGGGAGTTAACAAACAGGTCATGGACTTACACTCTACCGTGCCCACCCTGTATAACCTGTTGAGTTCCCTCCCCCCTCACAGGGTTTGGTATACTATCCTGGACCTTAAGGACACATTTTTTTTTGTCTCCAACTCAGCCCTACCAGCCAAGACATTTTTGCTTTTGAATGGAAAGACCCAGAGTCAGGGGTCTTGGGCCAGCATACATAGACTCAACTTCCTCAAGTTTTTAAAAATTCCCCTACCATATTTGATGAAGCCCTCTACCAAGACTTGGCATACTTCTGGGCCACCGATCCCCAGGTAACTATTCTCCAGTATGTGGATGATATTTTATTAGCTGCAGATTCTAAAGAAACCTGCCTTGAAGCAACCGACCTGCTGTTAAAAGAGCTGGGTGAGCTTGGCTAGAGAGCATCAGCAAAAAAGGACCAGATCTGTAGGAAACAGGTGAGTTATCTAGGATATATATTAAGAGAAGGAAAGAGGTGGCCATCGGAGGCTAGAAAGGAGACTGTATTTGACATTCCCCCTGTGCAGACTACTGAACAACTGAGGGAAATTTTAGGTACAGCAGGGTTTTGCTGGCCTTGGATTCCGGGATTTGCCGACATGGCAGTCCCCCTGTATGCCCTTATAAAGGACAATGGCTCTTTCATCTGGGGAAAGGATGAACAAGCTGCATTTGATAATGTCAAACAAGCCTTAATATTGGCTCTAGCATTGGGACTCCCTGATGTAACCAAACCCTTCCATCTCTATGTGGCTGAGAATCAGGGAATAGCCAAAGGGGTGCTAACACAGAAAATTGGACCCTGGAAGAGATCGGTAGCCTATCTATCCAAAACGCTTGATTCAGTAGTGGCAAGATGGCCAACCTGCCTGCAAATAATAGCAACAGTGGCAGCACTAGTAAAAGATGCAGATAAACTGACTCTGGGACAGGACATCACCATCTATGTTCCTCATGCTCCTGAGAGTGTCATAAGGCATTCACATGATCACTGGCTCATGAACACCTGCATGACACATTACCAGGCTTTGCTCTTGAATAATGATAGAGTCACCCTTGACCCGCTATGGAGCTAAACTCTGCCACCTTATTGCCAGATCCAGAACTCCAGCCCCTGATGCATGATTGTTTGCACTTTCTAGCAGAGGAACAGGGATGGTGAAAGGACTTGAAAGATCAACCTCTTCCTGATGCTGAGGTGACATACTATATGGATAAGAGCAGTTTTTTTGGAGAATGGAAGAGAATGGCAGAGGCAGTGGTGGTAGATGGACATAAGGTAATATGGGCCCAGACATTGCCAGAGGGCACTTCTGTTCATTGAGCTGAATTGATTGCTTTAACCCAGGTAGTAACCCTGGAAAAGGGTAAAAAGATAAACATCTACACTGAGAGTCAGTACGCCTTAACAACAGCCCATGTGCATGGGGCCATCTATCATCAGACAGGCCTGCTGACATCAGCCGATAAAGAGATAAAAAATAAAAACGAGATTCTGGCTTTGCTCAATGCCCTGTTGCTGCCCAACAAGGTAAGCATTATTCATTTCCCGGGACAGCAGAAGGGGACTACCAGGGCAGCCAAGGGGAATAACATGGACGATCAGGAGGATAAAGTAGCTGCTAGAGGAAACTCTGTCTCAGTGGTATTAACAACTGAACTGCCCAGAGAAGAACGAGTAAACTACTCAGAAAATGACTTAAAGTTAATATGGCAAAAATGGGATATTTATCACCAATGTGGGGGCATGGATTGACTCCAAAGGTAAGATCATTCTACCCCAGGAAGATGCTGAGAGATTGATAACTCAGATGCATAAATGGACTTATTTGGGGGCAAAGAAATTGGCTGAAGTTGCCCTCCAATCCCCGTACAGAATACTATACCTCACCATCCTGACTGAGAGAGTGACTAGGGCATGTGAACCTTGCCAGAGAGTAAACATAGGTAAGAATTTCCAGAGCCCAGGAAAGCGGCTGAGAGGAATTAGACCCAGAATGCATTGGGAGGTGGATTTCACGGAAATTAAACCAGACAGGTATGACAATAAATACCTCCTGGTTTTTGTGGACACTTTTTCAGGATGTGTGGAAGCTTTTCCCACAAAGAAAGAAACCACCCTGTTAGTGACCAAAAGATTCTGGAAGACATTTTTCCTCGGTAAGGTATTCCAAAGCTAATTGGGTCAGACAATAGGCCAGCCTTCCTTGCTCAGGTAAACCAGGAGGTGGCCAGATTTCTGGGGCTTGATTGGAAGTTACATCATGCTTAAAGACCCCAAATCTCAGGACAAGTAGAGAGAATGAATAGAACTCTAAAAGAGACTCTCACAAAATTGACAATGGAGACTTGTGGTGACTAGGTGGTGCTTCTTCCCTTGGCCCTCTTTAGAGTCAGAAATACTAACTCCCTACTAGGCTTAAGTCCCTTTGAATTACTATATGGCGTTCCTGCTCTCCTCCCTTGACTCTTCTTGGGGACCCTCTTGACATAACTAGTGGTAACTCTGACTTGTCCAGGCTAAAAGGACTGCAGCTTATGCAGAAAAAAATTATGGAGCAAGGTTGGCAGTGCATATGTGCCCGGGTCCTTCGAGGTGCCCCATCAGTCACAGGTTGGAGATCTGGTATATGTGGGATGACATGGCAGCCAAAATCTGGAACCTCAATTGAAGGGTCCTTATTACATTCTGCTCAGCACCCCAACTGCCGTCAAAGTAGAGGGCATCACAGCTTGGATCCATGTGTCACACGTTAAGCCTGCTCTTCATCAACCTGCAACACCTGGAAAGTCCAAGCCTACAGCAAACTGCTGAAACTGAAACTCATCAGGGACAATAAACTCTCCGACCAGAACTCCTCTTTGTCAGGGAAAGTATAAGTGCAGTTCAGGTCCTGATGCTCCAGAAAGAGTATCAACCTCTCCATGAGGTTGATCCACAATTTTAGGGTTAAAATCGAGGCAAAAAAGGGGATGTGTGAGAGACCACCTGGGAATGAGAAAAACAACAGTGATTATTTGAACTGAAGTCAGCCATAGATAACTCTTGAAGGAAAGGGTCAACTGTTCTGAGAACAACTATCTACAACCACCTGTAAATTATCTACAACCAGCTGTATACTACCTAAAACCAGGTGTAAACTATCTTCATGCTATTCTTGCTGAACAATCAATGTATAGAGCAAAATTGGTTTGAATTTCAGGTATAAAACCCTGTCCTTTGCATATTTAGGGCTGTCTCCTGTCTTTGGAGGGGGGACCCTATCGAAATTGGAATAAAACTCTTGTTTTTGCCTCAAGTTGTGGTCTATGAGTGTTCCTGGGAAAGGCACAATCCTGAGATCTTGAGCAGTGAGACTCCAGGTCTTACAACATGAAACTAAAATGCTTTTGCAATCCATTCTTTAGGTGGTGAAACAGATTATAAAATGGGAAACCTCTTTACCAGCTATACAACAGACCATTCAAAGAAGTCATAAAATGTAAACATGAAAAAACAAACAATCCAGAAAAGATAATCCTCAGTGAGGTGTCCCAGAAGCAGAAAGACATACTGGGTATACACTCACTTTTAAGTGGATGCTAGACCTACAAGATAGGATAAACATACTAAAATCTGTACACCTAAAGAAGATAAATGAGAAAGAGGACCTGGGTTAAGATGATCAATTCTCACTTAGAAAGACCAATGGGATGGATATAGGCAAAAACAAGAAACAGGACAGAAGCCTACCCCAGAGGACCTGGGAAAGACTCTACCTAGCAGTATATCAAAGCAGATGCTGAGACTCACAACCAAACCTTGGGCAGAGCACAGTGAATCATATGAAAGAAGGGGGAGTTAGTGTGACCTGGAGAGGACAAGAACTCTACAAGGACCAAATATATCAGAGCACAGGGGTCTTTTATGAGACTGTTTCTCCAACCAAGGACCATGTATGCATAGAACCTAGCACCCCTGCTCAAATACAGTCCATGTTAGCTCTGTATCCAAGTGGGTACCATACTAAGTGGCACAGGGACTATTTCAGACATGAACTCAATGGCTGGCTCTTTGACCTCCCCCCTCCCAACAGAGGATCAGACTTGCTAGGCCACAGAGGAGGACATTGCAGCCAGTCCTGATGATACCTGATAAGCTAGGGTCCTTTGGAACAGAAGGAGGACCTCCTCTATCAGTGGACTTAGAAAGGGATAGGGAGGAGATGAGGGAAGGTGGGTGAGATAGGGATACAGCAGGGATACAAAGTTAATAAACTGTATCTAATATTAAAAGTTAAAAACAGTGGGACATAAAACAAAGTTCCTAAAGATGAAACACAAAATGCTGACGGTTTTTTGTTTGATTGAAGATAGGATTTTTCTGAATAATTTTGGCTGTCCTGGACTCTGTTTGTAGAATAGCCTGTGCTTGAACTCACACAGATCCACCTACCTTTAACTTCCTGAGTGCTAGGAATGCAGGTGCTCACCAACAGCCCTAGCTGCTGATAGTTTATTTTGTTTTAGCATTTTGTTTTGTTCTTGTGTCATGCACTACATCTCAACTGCAGTTTCCTCTTCCTCCACTCCTCCAAGCAAAAATCTATCCACCTCTACTCTGCCCAGCTCTCCTCTTCTTCATCCACTGCTTCTTTATCTTCAATAAAAAAAATCTGATGGCATAACAAGTTACAAGAAGACAAGGAATAATCCCTCACATCAGAGTTGTTCAAAGCAATACATGAGGAGAGAAAGTGTAGCTAGAGCAGGAAAAATAGTCAGAGACACCCCACACACACACACACACACTCACTGTTGGAAGTCCTTCAGCAACATCAGGCTTATAATCATAAGATGTATGCAGACAACCTAGCTCACAAGACTCATAGAATGTTTGTTTGTTTGTTTGTTTTCTTTCAGTCTCTGTGGTTTCCTATGAGCCCAGTTGACTCAGTGGGCCATGTTCCTGTTGTGTCCTTAATATCTCTGGTTCTAACAATACATATTCCCTCATTTGTGGGGTTCCCCTGGATACATCATTGTGTTTGGCTGTGGGTCTCTGCATCTGCTCCCATCAGATGCCAGGTGATGTCTCTCTGATGACAACTGGGCTAGGCACTCATCTATGATTATAGCAGAGTATCTTTCATTGACATTTTTTTGCCTGTCATGTTTACAGATATTGTGTGTCTCTAGGCTATCTTGACTATGGTTCATGGTCATCCAGGCAGTGTTAGGCATGGACTTCCCCTCATGGTGTGGGCCTCAATGTGTTTTCTGGAGTGTATTTAATATTAATGGGTTGGGTTTTCCTTCTAGTATCTTCTGTAGGGCTGGATGACTGCCTCTATACTGGGTATAGTAGTCTGGGTTGGCATAGGTGGTCTCTTAGTGTTTGCATGATATCCATCCAAGCCCTTCTGGCTTTCAAAATCTCTGCTGAGAATTCTAGTGTGATTCTGATAGGTCTACTTATTATTTGAATGATGTTTTGGTATTAGCAGTGTCATGCATAGAACAGTTAATTTTCCTGATGTCATTCCCATATAAAATAGAATCTCCATAACCTAAGAAAATGAAAAATAAACACACTTTAATGTGTGTTGAGGGAATTAAGACAAAGAAGGGACTAATTTGAGGTAAAAATAAACTACATATAAATGCTGCAAAAAAATTAAAATACTTGTAATTCAATTACAATATTTTAGAATATAACTGCATCAAAAAAAATTAATTCCTAGTCCATCAATATACCGATAAATCTATGTAGCATTTTGACTTTGCATGGTGATGAATATTTTTCTATAACTCCTCATATGTCGATTACTGTTGTTTAAGTGATTCCTGAATGAATTACATAGCATTATTAAAAGCAGAAAATTTGGTAGTTCTATGTGAAAGATAATTATATGCATAGTTTATTTTCCCTCTAACTCTCTCTATATAGGAAAGGATTTATGAGAATGATTTACAATCTGTGAGTCAATTAATTCAACAGTGGATGGCTAAAAAGGGAAAATCGAGGAATCTATTAGTGGCATAGTCCATTTGGCTGGTTGGTGCAACTCATCTTCAAATACACCGAAATCCTCAAGAAGATGGTTCTAGAGTCAATGAAAAAATAGACTTGCTACCAAAGCAAAAGGGAACACACAAAGAGTAAAACATTCCTTCTTCCATGTCCTTGTATAGGTTTCCAGTAAGATGAGGCAAAGGTGAGTGGTTGGTTTTGTAGTATGAAGATACAGATTAAAGGTGTGTTTTTCAGCCTTATAGATTCAGAAGAGAAGTAGAGAAGACTACTTCAAAAAAGGAAGAGTACTTCACAATTGTGTCCTTAATTTGGGTGTTTTGCTTAATTCCATATGCAGTCAAGTTAAAAACCAAGACTCATGATCACACCTCTTTTCAGCTTGAAAGATAATCATATCTCCTCTTTACATTAATTTCCAAATGAAAAGAATAACCAGGTCATAGCAATGCCTAAAAATAATTTAATGACACAGAGTACAATAGCAGACAAATTACATATTTATGCTGATCATAATTGAAGCTAACATGATATAACTGTCCTTCAAAAACCGTCCAGATTAGAAACAATAAAGTCCAGGTTAGAAACAACTATCCACCGCCGCCGCTGTGCCACGCCACAACAGCTCCCTCGTAGGGCAACCCACATTAAGCCCAAGGATTCACCTCCCACCTGCTATGTGTGTGCAGGGTCCCTAAGTCTAGACCAAGCATGCTCCTTATTTGATGGCTCAGTCTCTGCAAGCCCCCTGGGGGCTGAGTCAGCTGTTTCTGTTGGTCTTCTTGTGAGGATCCTCGCACCACAATGGCCTTCATCTTTTCCCCAAAACTTACTCAGGATCCCTAGAGCTCTGCATCTTTCTTAGGTGCAAGTCTGAGCATCTGTCCAAGCTTATTTCTGGCTGGAGTCTCTGAGACAATGGTCAGGTTAGGATCCAGGCAACGGGGTTTTACAGTCCCAATTCTGGACATTCTCAATGTGGTCAAATATCGTCCAACAGAGCCTGATATTCTTCTTCTGTGAGAGGAGCCTCGAGTGTTGGTTCAATCTGCTCCCATGGTACATCTGGGTCCAGAGCGGCTGGTCCCTGTTCCTCTTCCACTGTTCTCACCTGTTGCTCCAGGAAGAGCTGGACAGGGCAGGAGTCGCTGGATTCTGGGTAGGCCTCTGTGAAGAAGGTGAGCTCGGGTCTTGACATCAACGCTTCTGCACACTGGCCTCCTGCAGAACCCGGTGTCAACAAGCTGTCCCGGGAAGCCTCCTGCTCAATGCAACACGATGCTCCAGGAGCCCTTTCCGGGCCAGGAGAGGCAGGCAGGTCCTCACCTTTAGCTGTGCTGCCTCCAGCGCGGCCTTTCTGCCGGGCCTTTCTGTTCTGGAACCATATGTGGACGGTGTCCTCAGGCAAACCTGTGCTCAGTGACACTTGCACCCTCGTGGCATAGTCTGGAGATGGAGAGATCTCAAAAGCTTGCACTAGCATGCTGATCTGTGCTGGACTAAGCCGCGTTCAAGGCCTTCTCCTTTCTGAGGGCGGGCCTCTTGCTTGTTGTACCCTGGCAACAAGCTTTTCAGGAGGCTGTTGGGAGGGTTCATGGCTGGAGCCTGCGGTGGTCTGCTTTGAGGTCTTCCTCGACATGCCAGTTCTAGTTCTGTGGTTTTGAAACCACACGCGGATGGAGGACTCTGAAACTCAGAATTCCCTGGCCAGTAACTGTCTGGTCCTGAAGCTGGGTAAGGTGTCTTGGCGAAAACTGAGAGCAAGACCTCCTTCTGCTTGGCCTGCCAAACAGTCTTTTGACGCTGGGATTTCTTTGTCTTACTGCAGCCACCCACATCTGCCTGATCTTCCATCCTGCCAAGGACACTTTGACAGGAGTTCTTCCTCTCCAGTGTGTACTGAGAACAACAACCAGGAAAGTGCAGACTATGGCAAATGCGTAAAGGGGTCCGCTGCTCACGCTTAAATACTGACCTGAGGCCCCACCCACTCCCTCGAGGCCTCCAATTACAGGCCAAAACGTGGAACGCTCTTCTGCTTCCAAACTGTGAAACCCTTCCTTCCTCCTGCGAATGTTCCCATACCCCACCCTAAAGCAGCCTTTCCAGAAACAGTTGGCCTTGTGTTCTACCCAAATTCCACTGCTTAGCTCACAGTACACACCTGTGTTGGCCCACAAGGAGTTTGCGGGGAGAGTCTAAGGCATGGCTTCTGATGATCAGGCAAGGAGAAGAGGCATAAGCCAGGAGAAGTCTTTGCCTACTTTAACAAGGTCATTCATTCAGCTCTGGCTGATGCTCAAGGAGGAACGTGGCTAGAACAGATCTTGCACTCTGCGTGTGCCATTTGCCTTAAGTTCCTTTGAGCTCCAGTCACCCGGTGTATGATTTCAACAATCTAAATATGGTTAGGACCCTGCAAGTCTAAGCATTTGGGCAAAGAGTAGACTCATCCTGCAGAAAGACTCCTGGAATTATTTCTGAATTTCTCCTTCAGTGGCAGGCCACAGAAGGTGTCAAGTTCCCTCTTGGTTCCTCTGGTTCCACCTATTTAATCCACCATACACTTTGTCCTACTGGAGAAATTTTACAGATTCCTAGAAACTGTATGAACCTTCAGAAGCACACATTGTGGATCTCAAGACTTTTGGGAGAGGATACTGAAGTCATTTCCTTCATTTCAAGGAACAACATTTGTTGCTGCCATTAATTTGGATCTCTGATCATTAGGCAGTGTTTTCCAGAACACACAATTTCCGGTACTGCCAAATGTGACTGTCGTTCTTCAGGGTGTGGCTTTGCCCTAGATGGAGGAGAACAGTAACAGCTGAGCAATTCTAACCCTGCCTTATTTTTGCATCTCGTGTTTTACATGTGCCATAATTTTAACTTTTTCCTTGCAGTCCCCATCAACAATACCTGGGTGTACAATAGATACTGTAGAAGTTTTTCTGATTATTCCAGAGATCCGCTTTACCATCCCTGAAGACACAGGTCCATAAACATCTGTATTTCCTTTGTGACATAGAACTCTTGCCGATAGGGTCAGAGGTTTATCTGCAGCCAGATGCAAAGCTGCGCTGCTGCATGCAGTGGTGTGTATCAAATCTGAAATCCTCAGTTGAGATTTTCCTACCTGCCTAGTACCACATGGCTGCCTGATGGGAGACAGCTCATATTATTGCATGAGGGGTGTAAGCCTGACAGGCCCCTCTGTTTGTTTACTGATGGCAAGAGGTTAGCCTGTATGTCCCTCTCGGTGCTGTGATCCCTACACCAGTGCTTTCCCTTGCCACAGCTGCCATGAAGCCCCGGGAACCTTTGCATTCCCTTGGAGCCAGAATCTGCTTGTTCCTTTCTGTGAATAAAGGGACCACTTGCCTCTGTGTTAACACACCTCCTATTTTGAGTTCTAGAGATTTTAACCTCTTTTTTTTTTTTTTTTTTCTAAATTCCCGGATTCACCCAAAATAGCACACTGGGTGATTTGAGAACTGGGAACTCTAGCTGTAGCTTGTCTTGTGAGGTCGGCATGATGCTCCTGAGAGCCAAAAGCAGTGTCTCTCTTAATCATTCATTTCTTGGGGCTGCTCCTCCTCTTCATGCTCTAAATGCTCTCCTACATGTGATATTTACAGTATCATGTGCCAAGAATGGCATTAGTGCTTATTTGGTGTCAGTCTGGTACTGCCCTCTTGAGAGCTTAACCCAATCTCTGTATGAAGTTGGTGAACAGTCTTCTCCAGGGCCTTGAATTACCTTAGTGAATGAGGCGGTTGTTTTGCACAGGCTCCTTAACAGATCCCTGCACTCTTAAACCTGCAAGATGAGATTATTCAGTGACTTCATCATCAGAACAAATGAGGGACCACCTGGGAATGAGAAAAATAACTGTGATTATTTGAATTGAAGTCAGGTGCAGATAGCTTTTGAAGGGTGGGGTGAACTGTTCTGAGAAACAATCAGCTGTAAAGTATAGAGCAAAAGTGATCTGATTTTCAGGCATAAAAACCCTGTGTTTTGCATGTTCAGGGTCATGTCCTGTCTTTGGAGGTGCGACCCTATCTCGACAGCAATAAAACCTTTTGCTATTGCATCAAGTTGTGGTCTGTGAGTGTTCCTGTGAAGGGTGTAATCCTGAGCTCCTGAGCAGTGAGACTCCAGGTCTTACATTTTGGTGCATTGCCCAGAAAACAGACCTCAACAGACTGGGCTCAGAGGTCGAGCTCGGAACAGGTTAGTCTGATTTCTGGTATACCACTGTTTCTCTTTAGTCACCTATCTGGACCTTTTTGGTCGTCTTCTCAGTCACTGCGATAGACAGACTTGTCAGAATATCGGTTGACTGGGAACTGGAGGATGCTCCAGATTCCATTTGGGGAGGCTAGGTCTGGGATGGTCTTCCTCCCATCTGTTTCTCTTCAGAGACAGCCGCCGTGAGGCAGCCTCTCAATCAGAATTCTGTGGTAACACCCTTAAGGGTGTCCTTGTCAAATTGCCTGTCTTGTCTTGGAAGCTTTTGCAATCCATTCCTTAATGACGAAGCAGCTTATAAAATGGGAAACATCTTTACCAGCTATGCAACAGACAGGTTTATAGGTAGACCATTCAAAGAAGTCATGAAATGTAAACATGAAGAAAAAAACAAACAATCTAGAAAAGATCATCCAGAGTGAGGTATCCCGGAATCAGAAAGACATACATGGTATACACTCACTTTTAAGTGGAGGCTAGACCTATAAGATAGGATAAACATACTAAAATCTGTACACCTAAAGAAGATAAATGAGAAAGAGGACATGGATTAAGATGATCAGTCCTCACATAGAAAGACAAATGGGATGGACATAGGAGAAAACAACAGGACAGAAGCTTACCACAGAGGACCTGTGAAAGATTCTACCTAGCAGTGTATCAAAGTAGATGCTGAGACTCATAAGCAAACCTTGGGCAGAGCACAGGGAATCATATGAAAGAAGGCGGAGTTAGTACGACCTGGAGAGGACAGGAACTCCACAAGGACCAAATATATCAGAGCACAGAGGTCTTTTATGAGACTGTTTCTCCAACCAAGGACCATGTATGCATATAACCTAGCACCCCTGCTCAAATGTAGTTCATGTTAGCTCTGCATCCAATTGGTTACCATACTAAGTGGAACAAGGACTATTTCGGACATGAACTCAATGGCTGGCTCATTGACCTCTCCCCATCCCCAAGGAAAGATCAGACTTGCTAGGCCACAGAGGAGGACATTGCAGCCAGTCCTGATGATACCTGATAAGCAAGGGTCAGTTGGAACAGGAGGAGGCCCTCCCCTATCAGCGGACTTGGAAAGGGGTAGGGAGGAGATGAGGAAAGGAAGGTGGGATAGGGAGGTGATGAGGAGCTGGGCTACAGCTGGGATACAAAGTTAACAAGCTGTATCTAATATTAAAAATAAAAATTAAAAAAGTGGGACATAAAACAAAGTTCCTAAAGATGAAACACAAAATGCTGACAGATTTCTTTTGTTTGAAGACAGGATTTTTCTGAATAATTTTGGCTGTCCCGGACTCTCTTTATAGAACAGCCTGTGCTTGAACTCACAGAGATCCACCTACCTTAAACTTCCTGAGTGCTAGGAATGCAGGTGATCACCAACAGCCTGAGCTGCTGACAGTTTATTTTGTTTTAGCATTTTATTTTTGTTGTTGTTTAATTCACTACATCCCAACTGCAGTTTCCTCTTCCTCCACTCCTCCCAGCCACAATCTATCCACCTCTACTCTGCCCACATCACATCTCCTTCAGATCCACTGCTTCTTTATTTTCAATGAAAAAAAAAATCTGATGGCCTAACAAGTTACAAAAAGACTAGGAATAATCCCTCACATCAGAGTTGGTCAAAGCAATACACGAGGAGAGAAAGTATAGGGAGAGCAGGAAAAAGAGTTAGAGACACCCCCATTCTCACTGTTGGAAGTCCCTCAGCGACATGAGGATAATAATCATAAGGTTTATGCCAACAACCTAGGTCACAAGACTCATAGCATGTTTATGTTTTTGTCCTTCAGACTCTGTGAACCCCTATGAGCCCAATTGACTCAGTGGGCCATGCTCTTGCTGTGTCCTTGATATCTCTGGTTCCTACAATACGTATTTCCTCATTTCTGGGGTTCCCCTGGATACATCATTGTGTTTGGCTGTGGGTCGCTGCATCTACTCCCATCAGATGCCGGGTGATGTCTCTCTGATGACAACTGGGCTAGGCACTCATCTAAGATTATAGCAGAGTATCTTTTATTGACATTTTTTGCCTGTCATGTTTACAGATATTGTGTGTCTCTAGGCTATCTTGACTATGGTTCATGGTCATCCAGGCAGTGTCAGGCATGGACTTCCCCTCATGGTGTGGGCCTCAATGTGTTTTCTGGAGTGTATTTAATATTATTGGGTTAGGGTTTTCCTTCTAGTATGTTCTGTAGGGCTGGATGGCTGCATATATCCTGGGTATAGTAGTCTGGGTTGGCATCGGTGGTCTCTTAGTTTCTGCATGATATCCATCCAAACACTTCTGGATTTTATAATCTCTGCTGAGAATTCTAGTGTGATTCTGATAGGTCTACTTATTAGTTGAATGATGTTTTGGTATTAGCAGTGTCATGCATAGAACAGTTAATTTTCATGATGTCATCCCCATATAAAATAGAATCTCCGTAACCTATGAAAATGAAAAATAAACACACTTTAATGTGTGTTGAGGGAATTAAGACAAAGAAGGGACTAATTTGAGGTAAAATAAACTATATATAAATGCTGCAAAAATTAAAATACTTGTAATTCAATTATGATATTTTAGAATGCAACTGCATCAAAAAAGTTAACTCTTGGTCCATTAATATACCCAAAAATTTATGTAGCATTTTGACTTTGCATGATGATGAATATTTTTCTATAACTCCTCATATGTCAGTTACTATTGTTTAAGTGATTTCTGAATGAATTACATGACATTATTAAAAGCAGAAAATTTGGTAGTTCTATATGAAAAATGATTATAGGCATAGTTTATTTTCCCTCTAACTCTCTCTTTATAGGAAAGGATTTATGAGAATGATTTACAATCTGTGAGTCAATTAATTCAACAGTGGATGGCTAAAAATGGAAAATCGAGGAATCTATCAGTGGCTTAGTCCATGAGGCTGGTTGGCGCAACTCACCTTCAAATACACTGAAATCCTCAAGAAGAAGGTTCATATCTCCTCTTTACATTAACTTCCAAATGAAAAGAATAACCAGGTCATAGCAATGCCAAAAAAATAATTCAATGACGCAGAGTACAATAGCAGAAAAATTACATATTTATTCTGATCATAATTGAAGCTAACATTGTATAACTGTCCTTCAAAAACCGTCCAGGATAGAAGCAACAAAGTTCAGCTTAAAAACAACTCTCCACCGCCGCTGTGCCACTGCACAACACCTCCCTCGTAGGGAAACCCACATTAAGCACAAGGATTCACCTCCCACCTGCTACGTATGTGCAGAGTCCCTAGGTCCAGACCAAGCATGCTCCTTATTTGATGGCTCAGTCTCTGCAAGACTCCTGGGGGCTGGGTCAGCTGTTTCTGTTGGTCTTCTTGTGAGGTTCCTCGCACCTCCAGGGCCTTCCATCTTTTCCCCAAGACTTACTCAGGATCCCTAGAGCTCTGCACCTTTCTTAGGTGCAAGTCTGAGCATCTGTCCAAGCTCATTTCTGGCTGGAGTCTCTGAGACAATGGTTAGGTTAGGGTCCAGGCAATGGGGTTTTACAGTCCCAATTCTGGGCATTCTCAGTGCAGTCAAATATCATCCAACAGAGCCTGATATTCTTCTTCCGTGAGAGGAGCCTAGAGTGTTGGTTCGATCGGCTCCCATGGTACATCTGGGTCCAGAGCGGCTGGTCCCTGTTCCTCTTCCACTGTTCTCACAGGTTGCTCCAGGAAGAGCTGGACAGGGCAGGAGTCGCTGGATCCTGGGTAGGCCTCTGTGAAGAAGGTGAGCTTGGGTCTTGACATCAACGCTTCTGCACACTGGCCTCCTGCAGAACCCGATGTCAACAAGCTGTCCCGGGAAGCCTCCTCCTCAATGCAACACGATGCTCCAGGAGCCCTTTCTGGGCCAGGAGAGGCAGGCAGGTCCTCACCTTTAGCTTTGCTGCCTCCAGCGCGGCCTTTCTGCCTGGCCTTTCTGTTCTGGAACCATATGTGGACGGTGTCCTCAGGCAAACCTGTGCTCAGTGCCAGTTGCACCCGCGTGGCATAGTCTGGAGATGGAGAGATCTCAAAAGCTTGCACTAGCATGCTGATCTGTGCTGGACTAAGCCCCGTTCGAGGCCTTCTCCGTTCTAAGGGTGGGCCTCTTGCTTGTTGTACCCTGGCGACAAGCTTTTCAGGAGGCTGTTGGGAGGGTTCATGGCTGGAGCCTGCGGTGGTCTGCTTTGAGGTCTTCCTCGACATGCCAGTTCTAGTTCTGTGGTTTTGAAACCACACGCGGATGGAGGACTCTGGAACTCCGAAATCCCTGGCCAGTTCCTGCCTGGTCCTGAAGCTCGGGTAAGGTGTCTTGGCAAAAACTGAAAGCAAGACCTCCTTCTGCTTGGCCTGCCAAACAGTCTTTTGACGCCGGGATGTCTTTGTCTTACTGCAGCCACCCACATCTGCCTGATCTTCCATCCTGCCAAGGACACTTTGACAGGAGTTCTTCCTCTCCAGTGTGTACTGAGAACAACACCCAGGAAAGTGCAGAGTATGGCAAATGCGTAAAGGGTTCCGCTGCTCATGCTTAAATACCGACCTGAGGCCCCACCCACTCCCTCGAGGCCTCCAATTACAGGCCAAACCGTGGAACGCTCTTCTGCTTCCAAACTGTGAAACCCTTCCTTCCTCTTGCGAATTTTCCCATATCCCACCCTAAAGCAGCCTTTCCAGAAACAGTTGACCTTGCGTTCTACCCAAATTCCACTGCTTAGCTCACAGTACGCACCTGTGTTGGAACACAAGGAGTTTGAGGGGAGAGTCTAAGGCATGGCTTCTGATGATCGGGCAAGGAGAAGAGGCATAAGCCAGGAGCAGTCTTTGCCTACTTTAACAAGGTCATTCATTCAGCTCTGGCTTATGCTCAAGGAGGAACGTGGCTAGAACAGATCTTGCACTCTGCGTGTGCCGTCTGCCTTAAGTTCCTTTGAGCATCAGTCTCCTGGTGTATGATTTCAACAATCTAAATATGGTTAGGACCCTGCAAGTCTAAGCATTTGGGCAAAGAGTAGACTCATCCTGCAGAAAGACTCCTGGAATTATTTCTGAATTTCTCCTTCAGTGGCAGGCCACAGAAGGTGTCAAGTTCCCTCTTGGTTCCTCTGGTTCCACCTATTTAATCCACCATACACTTTGTCCTACTGGAGAAATTTTACAGATTCCTAGATACTGTATGAACCTTCAGAAGCACACAGTGTGGATCCCAAGACTTTTGGGAGAGGATACTGAAGTCATTTCCTTCATTTCAAGGAACAACATTTGTTGCTGCCATTAATTTGGATCTCTGATCATTAGGCACTGTTTTCCAGAACACACAATTTCCAGTACTGCCAAATGTGCCTGTCGTTCTTAAGGGTGTGGCTTTGCCCTAGATGGAGAACAGTAACAGCTGAGCAATTCTACCCCTGCCTTATTTTTGCATCTCCTGTTTTACATGCACCATAATTTTAACTTTTTCTTGCAGTCCCCATCGACAGTACCTGGGTGTACAATAGATCCTTTAGAAGTTATTCTGCTTTTTCCAGAGATCCTCTTTACCATCCCTGAAGACACAGGTCCATAAACATCTGTATTTCCTTTGTGACATAGAACTCTTGAGGATAGGATCAGAGGTTTATCTGCAGCCAGATGCAAAGCTGTGCTGCTGTATGCAGTGGTGTGCATCAAATCTGAAATCCTCTGTTGAGATTTTCCTACCTGCCTAGTACCACATGGCTGCCTGATGGGAGACAGCTCATATTGTTGCATGAGGGGCGTAAGCCTGACAGGTCCCTCTGTTGGTTTCCCGATGACAAGAGGTTAGCCTGTATGTCCCTCTCAGAGCACTAATCCCAAGACCAGTGCTTTCCCTTGCCACAGATGCCATAAAACCCCGGGAACCTTTGCATTCCCATGGAGCCAGAATCTGCTTGTTCCCTTCTGTGAGTAAAGGGACCACTTCCTCTGTGTTAACACATCTCCTATTTTGTTTTCTAGAGATTTAAACCTCACAGTTTTTTTTTTTTTTTTGGTAAATGCCTGGCTTCACCCAAAATAGCACACCGGATGTTTTGAGAACTGGGAACTCTAGCTGTAGCTTGTCCTGTGAGGTCGGCATGATGCTCCTGAGAGGCAATAGCAGTTGTCTCTCTTAATCATTCATTTCTTGGTGCTGCTCCTCCTTTTCATGCTCTAAATGCTCTCCTACATGTGGTATTTGCAGTATCATGCGCCAAGAATGGCATCAGTGCTTATCTGGTGTCAGTCTGGTACTGCTCTCTTTAGAGCTGAACCCAATCTCTGTAAGAAGTTGGTGAATTCTTCTCCAGGGGCCTGAATTACCTTAGTGAGTGAAGCAGTTGTTTTGCACAGGCTCCTAAACAGATCCCTGCACTCTTAACACTGCAACATGACATTATTCAGTGACTTCATTATCAGAACAAATGAGGGACCACCTGGGAATGAGAAAAACAACTGTTATTATTTGAATTGAAGCCAGGTGCAGATAGCTCCTGAAGGGTGGGGTGAACTGTTTTGAGAAACAACCAGCTATAAACTATAGAGCAAAAGTGATCTGATTTTCAGACATAAAAACCCTGTGCTTTGCATGTTCGGAGTCATCTCCTGTCTTTGGAGGGGCAACCCTATTGCGACATCAATAAAACCATTTGCTATTGCATCGAGTTGTGGTCTGTGAGTGTTCCTGGGAAGGACACAATCCTGAGCTCCTGAGCAGTGAGACTCCAGGTCTTGCATTTTGGTGTGTTGCCCGAAAAACAGCATGCCCTTCCTTAACCCTCAGCAGACTGGGCTCAGAGGTCGAGCTCAGAACAGGTTAGTCTGATTTCTGGTATACCACTGTTTCTCTTTAATCACCTATCTGGACCTTTTTGGTCGTCTGCTCAGTCACTGCGATAGACAGACTTGTCAGAATATCAGTTGACTGGGAACTGGAGGACGTTCCAGATTCCATTTGGGGAGGCTAGGTCTGTTTTTCTTCAGAAACAGCTGCCGTGAGGCAGCCTCTCAATCAGAATTCTGTGGTAACACCCATAAGGGTGTCCTTGTCAAATTGCCTGTCTTGTTCTCTTTGTCTCTATCATTGTTGCTTCTTTGACTTTCTTGATGGATGACTTTATTATAGGACAGGCTGTGACTATCATATCTTGGAGGTGAGATACAAGACACATATTTGTTTGAATATGTCCTATTCTCACACCAGCCCACTTGGGATGATTGCCAGCAACTCTTGCAGGCCCTTTTGACTACTGAGGAATGAGACGAGTCCTCCTTCAGGGAAGAAAGACTGTGCCAGGAATGGACAGGAGGCCTTCCATCCTCCCTAATGAGATTGATGATGGCTTTCCTCTCACCCACCCCAACTGGGATTACAACACATCCGGAGGTAGGGAATGCCTGAAGGTCTACCACCAGACTCTAATATCAGGTGTCCATGGGGCCGCTTGAAAGCCCACCAATTTGATGAAGGTAAGAGAGATGGTTCAGAGGCCAGATGAATCTCCCACAGCCTTTCTTGAACGGCTGATGGAGGCATACAGCTAGTTTACTCCTTATGACCCTACCTCAGATGAGCATAAGGCAATGGTGACTATAATCTTTATAGACCAGTCAGCCACAGATATTTTTAGAAAATCCAGAAAATAGAGGGTTTACAGGACAAGTCGTTGAAGGATTTAGTGCAGGTGGTAGAAAACGTTTTCTACACCCGTGAGATGGAAGAAGAGAAAGAGGAAAGAAAGCAGAAAGAGCAGGGAGCAAGAGAAAGAGAAAGGATAAGAGGCAAGGCAGAATGTTGACTAAGATCCTGGCCACTGTAGTGCAGTCGTAATGATAGGGAGAGAGTTCCTGGCAATCAGACGGGCCCTCTGGCTAATGATCAGTGTGCTTATTGCAAGGAGAGAGGACACTAGATCAAGGATTGTCCCAAAAGAAAGATGAAGCCCTACACCAGGACCTGGTGCACTTTCTGGCCACCAATCCCCAGGTAGTTCTTCTCTGATATGTGGATGATATACTATTAGCTGCAGATTTAAAATAAACCTGACTTGAAGCCAACGACCAGCTGTTGCAAGAGATGGGTGACCTCGGCTATAGACTATCGGCGGAAAAGCCCCAGTTCTGCAGAAAACAGGTCAGTTAAGAGATGGATATCAGAGGCTAGAAAAGAGACTGTATTTCATATTCCCCCTCCACAGACTACTGAACAACTGAGGGAAATTTTAGGTACAGCAGGATTTGCCGAGATGGCAGCCCCTCTGTATCCCCTTACAAAGGGCAATGACTCTTACATCTGGGGAAAGGATGAACAAGCTGCATTTGTTAATATCAAACAAGCCTTAATATTGCCCCCCAGCATTGGGACTCCCTAATGTGACCAAACCCTTCCATCTCTATGTGACCGAGAATTGGGGAATTTCCAATGGGGTGCTAACACAGAAAATTGGACCCTGGAAGAGACCGGTAGCCTATCTATCCAAAAAGCTTGATTTAGTAGTGGCAGGATGGCCAACATGCCTGTGAATAATAGCATTAGTGGCGGCACTAGTAAAAGATGCAGACAAACTGATTCTATGACAGGACCTCATCATCTATGCAACTCATGCCCTTGAGAGTGTCATAAGGCAGCCACCTGATTGCTGGCTCATGAACGCCCTTATGACACATTACCAGGCTTTGTACTTGAATAACGATAGAGTCACCTTTGCCCCGGCTACTGGGCTAAACCCTGACACCGTATTTCCAGATCCAGAAATCCAGCCCTGGAGCATTATTGTTTGCATGTTCTAGCAGAGGAACAGGGATTGCAAAAGGACTTGAAAGATCAGCCTCTGACCTTCTCTGAGATGACATACTATATAGATGAGAGCAGTTTTGGGAGAACAGGAAGAGAAAGGCAGGGGCAGCATTGGTAGATGGACATAAGGTAATATGGGTCCAGGTGTTGCTGGATGGCACTTCTGCTCAGAGAGCTGAATTGATTGCTTTAACATAGGCATTAACTCTGGGAAAGGGTAAAAAGAAACATCTACTCTGATAGTCAGTACATCTTTGCAACAGCCCATGTGCAAGGGACCATCTATCATCAGAGAGGCCTGCTAACATCAGCTGGTAAAAAGATAAAAAATAAAAATGAGATTCTGACTTTGCTCAATGCCTTGTTGCTGCCGGACAAGGTAAGCATTATTTATTGTCCGGGACAGCAGAAGGGGACTTCCAGTGCAGCAAAGGGGAATAACATGGCCGATCAGGAGGCTAAAGCAGCTGCTAGAAAAAACTCTGTCCCAGTGGTACTAACTGCTCGACAAACAATGGTATTTCTGTGTGGTGCTGTTTGTACTCAATTGGGTAACTATTGACTGGAGCTTTGGTGATCCTCACCAGGCTCACAAGGTCCTGGAAGCAATGTATGGTAAACCCTGTGATTGCAAGAGTGGGGCGATGAATGGCAGAGGCTTACTTAATGGTGATATTTGGAGCCCCAACAAGGCCTATGCTCAAGTTGACTGTGGCAATACATAGGCATATAGAGCCCTACAACCTTCAGGGAGCACCCCAAGTTTAGAATGGCATTGTGTAACCAAGCCTAAAATGATTCCTTATGTAAATTTGTGCCCCAGGCCTTGCCCTTGTGATACCTATCAATAGGATGTGCATAGCAGTTGCTATATGGTTGTGCAACAATGTACTGGAAAAGATAACATCACCTATTTCACTGCCATATTGAACCAAGTCAGGGAGGAGATAAGGATAGACGATTGGTCCCACAGTGTGCCAACAAGAGGCCATGGATCTAAATTACTCCAAACCCCTTGTTCGGGTATGGTAGGGAAGCCTGTATGCTGAAGAAAGGTACCTCCCATTCACCTTTCAGATGGAGGAGGGCTGCAGGATCAGGTCAGACAAGAACAGGTTAAACAATGCATTGAAGAGTTAATAGAAAAAAGAATACTCATCCCTCAATTACCACCCTTTGGTTCTTCCTGATAGTAGAGGAAATGTTATTTTAGAGCCCCAGACTGTAGATGTTATTACTGCACCTCATAGCCTCCTAAATGACACTAATCCTTCGCTTGCAAGTGACTGCTGGCTCCACTTCTGACAAGGGCAGCCTGTTCCTCTGGAGCTCCCCCCCTCTAAAGCCACTTATTCCACTGCTGAGGGGTCCTGACATTCAGCACCCCCTATGAGAGTGCAGCCTCACTTCAAACAAAATGTAACCTGTTTGACAAAACCTTACAAAAATGATAGCTCAGATCTACCTGTAGGGGATGCTACCTTTACCATTTGTGATTCAACAATTGACATCTCCACAGCTCTCTGCCCTGACAATAACACTGTTTTCTTATGCAGGAATAATAAAGCCTATATGTTCTTGCCCACAGATTGGACTGGGACCTGTGTACAGGCAACTCCCTGATATTATCATCATTCCAGAGGATGAGCCAGTCCCAATCCGCAGCTTTGACTTAATGGCTGGAAGAATGAAGAAAGCCATTCAGTTCATTCCTCTGTTAGTGGGAATTGGGATGACTGCTTCCATAGGCGCTGGGTCAGCTGGTTTGGGTGTTTTATTATATAAATACCAGAAATTGTCCCAGCAGTAAATTAGTGATGTACAATTGCTTTTGAGCACCATCAATGACCTCCAAGACAAGCTCAATTCCTTAGCAGAAGTAGTTCTCCAGACCCAGAGGGGATTAGACCTCTGAAAAAGGAGGAATCTGCTTAGCCCTACAGGAGAAATGCTGTTTTTACACTAATAAATCAGGCATTGTTAAAGGAAAGATTAAAAAATTACAAAAAGATCTTGAAAAAAGGAGATGAGAATTAATAGAATCTCCTTTTTGGAATGGGTTTAATGGTATGCTCCCCTATGTGCTTCTCTTACTGGGACCTTTTGCTACCGTTTTGCTCCTTGTCACAATAGTACCCTGTATTGTTAACCGATTACTCTCCTTCGTCAAGGAATGTGTAAGTGTAGTTCAGGTCCTGATGCTCCAGAGGCAGTATCAATCTCTCCCTGAGATTGATCCACAATTTTAGGGTTAAAATTGGAGCACAAAGAAAAGGGGGGATGAGAACCCACCTGAGAATGAAAACAACTCTAAAAGAAAAACAGCTGTTACTATTCCCATCCTTGAATTTAAAGCCAGACGCATATGGCTCTCAAATGTGAAGATGAACTGCTCTGAGATAGCCTTGAATTGAAGCCAGAGGCAGGTAGCTCTTGAAGGGCAGGGTGAGTTGTTTTGAGAAAACTCACAAATGGCCAAAAACTGCAAACAGCTAGGCATAAACTATCTTCATGCTATTCTTGCTGACCAATCAATTTATAGAGCAAAATTGGCCAGATTTTTAAGTATAAAAACCTTGTGCTTTGCATGCTTGGGGTCATCTCCTGCCTTTTGAGGGGTGACCCTATCGTGATTGAAATAAAAAAAAATGCTCTTGATTTTGCATCGAGTTGTGGTCTGTGGGAATTCCTGAGAAGGGTGCGATCTTGAACTCCTGAGCTGTAAGACCCCAGGTCTTTTACAGGATAAATATAAAAGAGGGAAGTGGGTGAAATAACACTAAATTTTTGAAAGAGTTTTAAGCAATCATACTATGAATTATCTACATAAATCCCTATTATACATGTAAGTACATGCATGAATATAAACATGTTGCAACCTAAATACTTTTAATAATGCACATAGATATGTGTAGTTCAACACTGTCCAAGGAAGCTTTTCCTTGAACCACAATCATAACTGAAAACCACAACCAATCACAAGGCAGAATTCTGGAGAACAGTCACATCTGATACATCTACAAAACAATTCCCAGATCTAAGACTCAGTGATCATGCATATCAGGAGGTAAAAAAATATATATATAAGGCAGAGGATCAGAGTATTGTCTGGTAATGTGTCTCCTAATAATACCAGAAGCTACACCCATAAGATGGACCAATATAAAAAAAAAAAAAAAAAAAAGGCTTACCAATATACCTGTATAAAAACGAACTAAAAATTGAAAATGCTAATAGACATGCAAAAGTGGTCTAGGAAGAAACAATTGCCCTTAATCCTACGCAAAAATCTGCAGGGAACTAATAAATGCTGAGAGAATGAGAAAAAAATCTTTCCAGGAAAGAGCATAAAATCATTTAGTTATCCAATACCAAGCAATCAACCCTGAAAACATGCATGGAAGTAACATTATTAAACTGAGCAACTTATATTAAGAACATAATACCAATTTGAAAAAAAGAAGATGAATTTGAAAGAGAAATAGGAGAGGTCTGTGGGAAGGTTTGGAGGGAAGAAAAGAGAAGGCACAAAATGATGTACTCATTAAATAACCTTAAAAATGAATTAAATATTAGCTCTTTAGGTCATGATTTTAAAATGCATCACTATTGAGTAGTATGCAAACATAAAACTTGCAGGTAGATAGATGGAACTAGAAAAAAAAAATCATGCTATATGAGGTAATCCAAACACAGAAAGACAAACTTCACATATTCTCTCTTCTAAGTTTCCCAGCTATAAACTGAATATGTGTGTACTCATATGTGAGTCCATATCCGGCAGTAATTAAAAAAACCAAGAATGAAATAGTGACCATTTCCAAGGTGAGAATGGAAGTGTGTGAGGGCAGTAGGAAGTAGAAGGGTAAAGAGATTTGAAAGAGGAAATGGGAAAAACTTGAAGGGGGTATAATAATTTTGGAGGTAAGACAGAAAGAAATACAAAAGGGAAGATGGTAAGGTAAGGATGTCTGAAAAAGTAATATGGAATAATATTAGTAACTATCTAAGATATGTATAATCCATGTAAGCTGTTGTATGAAACTAAAATTTAGTTTCAATGAAATTTTGCCATCTCTGATGACAATTGTCCTTCCATCTAACAAAAACTCCAACACCGGGCATGAGAAGTCAACTTTTGAGTTACTGGGAAGGGTTTTCTAAGAGAATCCTCAAGAATCATATGCTACTACCTATCTGAACTGAAAACTATAGTCCATTTCCAGCCCGAAAAGATGCTGTTTGTTCGGTCTGAAATACCTGAAAATAACAGGATGCAGAATGAGGAACTAGGAAAATGAAGAGTGCCGCCCTAACTCTTGAACTTTGAATTTCCACCAACTGCCAGCTTCTTGGAATATAACCTTATAGTTTTAGTTAAGTGCCTGCTTTTTCAACAGTACATAACACATTGAAGACATGGCATGTACGCTTGTGGGTGCTCGCGTCCCACTTAACATTCAGCACAGTCCTGTCGAAAAGCTCCAATATCCCATCCACCCTCTTAGGAGCTGTCCAGGTTTTAAATGTATGTACTGCAGTTCAGCTCCACTTCTAGCCATTCACGTTGCATTATAGGTGTCTCATAAACAAACAAACAAACAAACAAAAAAGTATTATCTGTTTTTTTCTTGTACGACTGTGAACATCCTTACGAGAGAGCATTGAACCAAAGATGAAATGTTCCAGACACGGAAATTCTTAAAGCCAAGCACTCCATAGCCAGGGAACTACAAATAATCCCAGAGTGCATTGTGCTGGCTGGGAGCCTCTGTGAGAACTGCCTCAGAGCAAGGACTTCTGGGATTGTTTGTAGTAACTTAGCCGGGTCTCACTGTATCATCCACTTTGCTGAGTCGCAGACGCAGAAATACAATTCCCAGAATGCTGTACGCACTGCATTACACACTCAGAAGCCATCCTCCTCCTCCTTATTTAGCCTGGAGCTTTGTCAGTACACAGAAGTATCCCCCGGAAGCGTTTGCCACAGCGCACACAGCGTTTTCCCTGGTCCCTGGTGTTCGGTAAATGTCCCCTCCCTGCGCCCTTCTCAGTCTTCAGAATCGGGGCCAATTTGTGATGCCATCGCCCCGCCCCCTGGTATCAGAAGGAAACACACAGGGCTGCTGGAAGCCACTTGTGTGCAGGACAAATGTGCGCTTTGAATTCTCCTGATCAGACGCAGTCCAGCTGGTCCCTGGTCCCTGGAGAAGGGATCCTGGGGTCCCTGTCCGTTTTAAAAATTAATTTCGAGTCACCCAGTCAAAGCAGGACTAGTCTTGGGAAGGCAGAAATGCGTTCACATAGAAAATAAATCTTTTTTAAAAATTAAAAAAAAAAAAATGGAGGCAGGAGAGATAGCCCAGAGGTTAAGAACGCTGGCTGCTCTTCTAGAGGTTCTGAGTTCAATTCCCAGCAACCACATGGTGGCTCACAGCCATCTGTAATGGGATCTGGTGCCCTCTTCTGTTGCACAGGCAGAATGTTGTACAATGAATGAATGGATGAATGAATAGATGGATGGATGAATCTTAAAAAAAAAAAAAAAAAAAAAAAAAAAAGCTGACCTTTGTCATCGCAACAGCCAGGGCCCTGTGGCACAGAGAATCCCTCTCTTACCAAGGTGACAGGATCCATCCCAGGGACCACATGGTGGCGCTCAAACCATCTGTCAAGGAATCTGGTGCCCTCTGGTGGAGCACACGTGTCACATAATAACTAGCTTTATATATATGATGTTTTCATTTAATACTATGTATTTATTTCAATTTAATAAGAACAGACGAAGGCGTGTCTTGAGAGCAGGCTTCCCAGAGTCCTGTGGAGTCAGGACGCAGGAGGTCTCTGTGCTAGATCAAAGCAGGGCCTGGGGCCACCCAACCTGTGTCCATCCTCCAGTGTTCTCCCCAACCTGATGGTAAGATTCTGTTGCTGAAGACAACACCTTCACAAGTCATTGGACACAGCGAATCTCAGCTGGCACCTACCGAGAACCTTCACTGCTGTTTTTGATACTGGAACATATGCTGCATGCCACCAGAAGAGAAAAGTACACACCAACACAGCCATATACCCTTTACTCTCCAACAGTGACCTGCCTACAAGATTTGCTGGTGTGCTTGTGACATAAAGATCACGGAAGTGACCAACTAATATCTAGTTGGGTTTCAGGAGGCCCACTCCCATGAGAAGGAACCTTGATTCAATACTGCTTGAGTAGCCAGGAGCCAGAGTCTACAGAGGCCAAGGACATAAGAGAAATCTAAATGCTACAGTTGTGCTAAAGGAGTGCAGCCATACTCACATATTGGTGCCTTGCTAGGCCATCATTGTAAACTTCGTGTGGCAACAAATGGGAATAAATACAGAGACCCTCGTCCATCTGATATGCAAACAGTGAGAGGCCTTGGACCATTCCACCCTAAATGAGATGTCTCCAAGAAACCCATGCCCCTAAGGGCTCAAGAAAGTCTGTGTGCAGAGTGTAAGTGCCAGAGTGGATGAAGGACACAAGGGTAACAAGGCCTTGTAAACACAGCAGGACCAACACACATATGAATGCACCCTGACCCACAAACTAGCTTTTCTTTCACTTTCCCCTGTTGGGGTTGCCTCACCAGGCAAAGAGTATTTGCTCAGTCCTGATGCCACTTGATATGCTGGAGTGGGTGGGTATACACAGGAGAGGCAGTGTGATCCCCTTTTCTGAAGAGCCAGGTGAGGGATGATAGAGGAAACAGGGAGGGTAGGACGGGGAGGAGAATAGGGAGGGGTCTAAGACAGGGATGTAAAATGAATAAATAAAAATTTAAAAATTAAAATAAAAAATGAGGGGGCAGGAGAGATGGCACAGAGTTTAAGATCACAGGCTGCTCTTCCAGAGGTCCTGAGCTCAATTACCAGCACCCACATGGTGGCTCATAACAATCTATAGTGAGACCTGGCGCCCTCCTCTGGCGTGCAGACAGAATGGTGTACAAATAAAACAAATCTTCCATAATAAAGAGAACTACACCATAAATCATAAATAAAGTTTCCCTCCCTCCAAAAAGAACACTTATTCCCTTTTTTAATAATAATAATAATAATAATAATAATTTAATAATAATAATAACTCATTCCCTTTTAATAATAATAATAATTTAGTAACAATAATCTAGTAATAATGATTTAACAATATTTATTATATTATGTATTATTTAATAATAATTTCATAATAACATTTAATATTATTGATATTAATAATATTTAATAATGATATTTAATTTAATAATTTAATAATGACTTAATAATAATTTAATAATTTAAATAATAAGTTAATAATTTAATAATAATTTAGCAATAATCTAATAATATTTACTATAATTAATATTAATAATATTTAATTTAATGATTTAATAATAATAATTTAATAATAACTCATTCCCTTTTTAATAATAATAATTTAATAATAATAATAATTTACACTTCTTAGAAGAGGGGGGAAAAGCACAAGGGTCCATTAGTAAGTAAAGCTAGTCCATTGCACACATAGCCTCAGCTTAAATTTATGTATTCCCAGTTTAAATGTGTCCAGTTTTAATTCCCCTGCTCAGCCAGGGTCGAGCCAGTCCCTGCTCACTGCAGAAGGAATCCTGGGGTCCCTGCCCCCCTTTCTTTTAGTAAGTGACGACTCTCCCAGTCAAAACAGGGCTGGTCTAAGGAAGGCAGACAGAGATTATAAATCATTTTTAAAGACTATAACAAGAAGCCAGGTGTGGTGTCACATGCCTGTGGCTCTCAGTGGGGCAAGCAGAGGCTGGTGTGAGTTCCAGGCCATCTGGGTTTGCAAAACGAGTTCAGGACATGCAGGGCCACAAGAGAAACCCTCTCTCCAAAAGCAAGGGTTTGCACCTCTGCCAGCTCTTCACACTCACATGTCCTAAGTCATAAAGTATGACTTCAACCAGGCTATAAGAAAGTCCTGCCAAGCACAGTGCACACAACTTTAATCCCAACACTCGGGAGGCAGAGGCAGGTAGATGTCTGTGAGTATGTTTGGGAGTTCGAGGCCAGCCTGGTATACAATGAGGCCTGGACAGCCAGGGCTACACAGAGAAACCCTGTCTCAAAAACCCAAATTAATAATTATAATAAGATTGAAATTAAAAAAAAAATCAGAGCCAAGCCTGCTGGCACATTACCAGGTTCCTTTCACAAGGAAGGCACACAGTAGAGTTTATGGAAAAAATAGCAGATGGAAGAAAGATTTGAAACTTCATTTTATTTCATTTTTAAAATCTCAATTACATTAATTCTTTGTGGATTTGAGAGACCAAAGACTTAAAATCAGTGGGTATTGTTTTAAAGTTTAAAGCAGAAGCATGAATAAAGGCTAGTTAGTTGGAGACATGTCCAGCCTCTTTCGGGGAAGAACTAGCCTTAATGCCCTGAGGGGACAAATTAGCCTTAATGCATTCTTTACTGCCCACTAATTATACAGTTGCTAGGAAACTGGCCCATAGGACCAGGCCAGAACTGTTTGTACTCTTGCTGCCCAAAGTGGACCAACCATTTCAAAAGTCAGTTTCCATTTCATAATCACGTAACACCAAAGCATGTAAGTCTCTGCTTGCAGTTTTGCCCCATAAAAACCTTGCTTCCCTAGATCTCAGGGCTACATTCCTCTCTTGTGTCCCCAGGAAGTTTGTGTCCCATGTCTGAACACGTATACAATTTAAAAAACCTTATGTATTTACAGCAGAGTGTACCGCTGGGCTTTTGGGGTTCCCAAACTGGGCATAACAGTTTCACTCTGAATAAGACCATTAGTAATTTATAAACATCTCCCAATGACAGTAAACACTTGTAGCCACAGGAAACAACCCAAAAACTACCCAATCCCACTTAAGGAAAATAGGACATCATTCTCATTGATGTCATCTAGCTGACATTTTGGACATGCAGAAATACTTTTGGGGACCCAAAGAAAATTGGAAAAATGTTTAATTAAATAAGCAATATTTGTGGTCCAGTCTTTGAATGTTGAGAAAATAATAAGAGTTAATAAAAGTCCTATTTAGAACAGTCTAAATTGCTGGACAAATTAAGTTTGTAGCTTTATTCAAAGTTCTCTTGGGAGCAGGCCGTGATGAGAAATAGCAATTGAAGCTGTTGAGGCAGGAACAAGGAGAATTCTGGAACATGCAAGATACTGAGACAGATGTGTCAATGTCTCAGCATGCTGGAAGGAGGATTCTGTCAGGTTTGGTCCAGCTTCTCCAGTATTCACTCCTTTTGTTCTGAAAACATATAATTTCTCACAAGCATTATACAGTTCTAAAAGTATACATGTAAGAGATGTTCAGAATGAAATTAAACTGTAAAGCAATTTTATCAATGCCAATTAAAAATGGCATAATAAATATTGAGGATATTATAGGCAAGGATTTATTGGCCATGTATTGTTGAAGTTCTGGCTAGAGACATTTTTCATGTCTCAGTCAGTTTTAGAGTTTTTCCCATGTGAAGGGATTATCAATTTATATTACCTGTTCTGTTTGGTATTCTTGATTTCTCTCTTCTTGTGTGTGGCCAAGGTTTCAGGTGGTCTTCCTCTGTGATATCTGATTTTTATTAGTTTTGAAGGAACGCATAATTTCTCTTCTCCTGTATGAACATATGAAAAACCTCTTCCCCAGTGTGTAACACATTCCCTACTGTCCATTGTGAAGTTAGGGTATCTTTGAAATATATAGGCTGAAATAATTCAGCAGTTTTTTCTCTAACCCAGTGTCTTTGTGCAGCTATTTTTTGTTGTTCATTAACATTGAAGAAATTTAAGGTCAATAAGGCATTATGTAATCTATCTCTGGGAGGGTTTAATACCCCTCTCTGTTGGTTAAGCATTTCCCTTAAAGTATGATTCGATTTTTCAATGACTGCTTGACCGGCAGGATTGTGAGGTATACCTGTTACATGTTTTATCTTATAATATGTAAAAAAAAAAAATCTTTCCATTTTATTAGAGACATATGCTGTAGCATTATCAGTCTTAATTTGTGTAGGCATAACCATAATTTCCATCATTTCTAATAAATGTGTAATAACAGAATCAGCCTTCTCAGATCTTATGGGTTTTGCTCATTGGAACCCTGAATATGTATCTATAGTATAGTGCACATATTTCAGTTTACCAAACTCTATAAAATAAAATACGTGATTTGCCAAATTTCATTTCTTTGGTTGCCATTAGGATTACTTCCTGCAGTTAGTGGAGTTTAGTTATATAATGAACAAGTGGGACATTTTCACACAATTTCTTTGGCTTGTTGCCAAGTGATAGAAAACTCTCTTTTGAAACCTTTGCTGTTAACATGGTATTTTAATGAAATTCTGAGGCCTCTAATACACTTCCTATCAATAGTTGATCAATTTCATCATTGTTCTGTGCTAGAGGGCCTTGTGGACCCATATCATATCTGATCTATGTTATATACAGTGGATTATTACTATTTCTGATTACTCGTTGTAATTGAAGAAACAGTGAAGTTAAGTCCAAATTATCCTGAATTAGATCAGCAGTTTCTATATGCAAAAAAACTCTTTCTGCATATTGAGAGTCAGTGGCTATATTAAGAGATTCTTGAAAATATGATAACACCAAAAGAATTGTATATAATTTTGATTTTTGAACTGAATGATAAGGATTCAGTTTTTAAGGTTTTATTTTGTTTGTGTGCCAAAAATATCCATTCTAAGGCAGTCCTCCCTCTGCATAAGAATTCCTGTGGGAGAATGAGTGGAAAGCAAGGTAACCAAAATACAGGCCCTCTTTGAATCAATATGGTCTATATATGCATTTTGTAATTTCCTTTCTAGCAGAGCCAATTCATTTTCATCTTCAGTTGACAACGTTCTTGGACTTTTAAAGTCCTTATTATCCTGTAAGGTTTGAAATAAGTTTCTTAGCTCTTGAGTAGCTAAACCAAAGGTAGGCTATAGCCAGTTAATATTCCACAGCACTTTTGAAAATCATTAAGAGTTTTTAATTGGGTTCTTCTAATTTTTACTTTTTGTGGTCGAGTTTTCTGTAGACCTATTTTGTATCCTAGGTGATTAATAGAATCTCCTCTTTGTAATCTTTCGGGAGCAATCTCTAAACCCCAACAAGGCAAAGTTCTATTTATATCATCAAAATATTTTCTAATGTTTTTGTATCTGAATCAGCTAATAAGGTAGCATCTATATAGTGGTAAATTATGGATTGAGGAAACTGCTTATGAATTATCTCCAACAGCTCTTGTACAAAATATTGGCATAAAATAGAACTGTTCAACATCCCCTGTGGTAAGACCCTCAAGTGATATCTCTTTATTGGACAGCTTCTATTCAAATGGGTCCTGAGAAAGCAAACCTTTTCCTATCATGCTCATGTAACGGAATTGTGAAAAAGCAATCCTTTAAATCAATCACCGTAATAGGCCATTCCTTAGGTAACAAGGATGGCAATGGAATTCTGGATCATTAACGATCTCATTGGCTGAATAATTTTGTTTACAGCTCTGAGATATGTTAACATCCTCCATTTGCCAGATTTCTTTTTGATGACAAATACAGGAGAATTCCAAGGGCTGTTGGACTCCTCTATATGTTGAGCCTCCAGCTGTTCCAGGACTAACTGTTCTAATGCCAGTAATTTGTCTTTACTCATAGACCATTGTTCAATCCAAATAGGTTTGTCAGCCAACCACCGTAGTGGTAAGGCTGTGGGAATTTTATTATCAGTGGCTTTCCAACAGGCAGTTGAAAAAAATGGCCTCTGCTGTATTTTGTTTATGGACAGCCTGGACAGTCTGAAACTGTTTTTGATGGCATTTTAAAATAATTTTAGCTTCTTTATCAGGAGTATTACCTGTTTTTTGTCTCATAACGTGGGGGGACGTTAATCTGGGTCTTCCTTTGTTGTAACAGATCTCTTCTTCATAAGTTTATGGCTATCTCAGCCACATATGGTCTTAGTTTTCTTATTTGACCTTCTGTTCCTGTACATTTAAGCCATCTAACACTTTGTTTCACTTTAGATAAAGTTCCAACTCCTTGGAATTGAATATCCACCTCAGGTCTAGCACTTCCACAGGGTGCCATTCAGCCTCATGGTAATCCTGTGGGTGATCATCTTCTGCTGGTCTCTGTTGTACACTGACTAAATAAGCTAACATTTGTTTTCTAACCACCTTTGTTTGGCTTTCTTTACTATTATCTTTTGCCTCTGCCTGAGCACTTTCTTTACTTAGTACTCTAAACTCTTCTTTTAAGGTTGGTACCCATATTTCACACCTATCTCTCTGTTGTTTGTTTTGTTCAATAATCTCTTGAATGTCTTGTTTTATGCCTTGCTCCTAACTTTTATTTTTTTTATATTGTTCTAGCTGTTCTTTGTGTTTTCCAGTATCTTTTCTAAATCCTCTGCCCTTTTTTTCCTGTTGTTTATCATGTTCTGTATGTAAGTTTTTGTATCTCTTGTTTTATGTCCTGTTTTCAACCTTCATTTTTTCTTTATATTGTTCTACTTGTTTTTTCTATTGTTCCAGTATCTTTTCTAAAGCCTTTGCCTTTGAGAACACATAAAAGGCTAAATCAATTATTAAAGTTAAATTGAGGAATATGAATGTAACCATAGTCATAATTTCTAAACTTTCCTTTATTTATGTCTTAAAAACATAGAAGAGATTATCAGCCAAGCTCTGATAAGTCTGTTTTAATGTTTCTCTCATCCTGTTAGAATGTAGTGGCAGCCAGTTTTGTTCAGTTTCAGTTCTGCCCAAAGTAGGCTGTCTTTTGTTCTGAGGCTTGTTTAAGAGTCTCTTTTAAAGAGCCAGTAATTTATCTGGGAGGTTTTAGGTTTAAAGTTTGGGTTTTATCACTGGGAGCTCATTCCTCTCACCCACCCAATTATATTAAAGTAAGATTTAAAGGGTGTGGATACTTAGATGAGTTAGGTGCAATTTGTTGTTGGTTACTAATATTTAATATTGATAAATCTTTTAGTTAAGCAGTGGTTATTCCTAAACAGCGGTATAACCAAATCACCACAGAGAGACTAGGATTTCTTTAATTAACCTAGAGCACAATGCTGGCCAACATTTACTCCATCCTAAACCTCTAAGCCCACAGAGTTTCCTACCATTCAGATTCACCCATCATATGGCTTTTAGTGATATCTTAGTTCCAGTTCATTTCTACATGTGGTGCCAAGACCTCTCTTGCAGATTCTCCTCCTCTCCTCTCCTGTCTCCTTCCTCTTCCTCCCACTCTGGACCAGAATGTTTCACCCTATCCTCTCCATTACTCAGTATTGGGGCTGGTTGTTTTAATTGACAATATAGAGAACAAATGGTGGCATGTTTATGCAAACTTGAGACAGGTGATGCTTAGAAAAAGCATCACAATGCAATATCTGCATTGAAACCAGGCAGTGGAATAGAGAAATCAGCATTTGAATGAACAAGGGTAAATTGTATACATCCAAAAAAAAAAGAACATTATATCAATATAATCCCTTGTATCATATTAGAATGGCATGGTCTAACACTAGACCTCAATAGTAACAAAAAAAGAGTAAACAGCCTGTATATGCATGGAAAGTGAATTCTACTCAATGACAGCTGGATTATGGCAGAAATAAACTAATTAGACTTTCTAGAATTTAACAAAAATGAAGGCATAACTTCCCCAAACTAATGAGACATATGAAAGTAATTCTAAGAGGAAAGTTCATAGAAGTAAGTGCCTCCATAAAGAAATCTGAGGCATCTCAAATAAATATAACAACACATGTGAAAGACCTAGTCAAAAGGAAGCAGACATATGCAAGAGGAGTAGAAATAATCAAACTTAGGGCAGAAATCAATAAATTAGAAACAAAAAAAATATTTCAAAGAATAAACAAAAGCAAGAGCTGGTTCTTGGAGAAAATGACAAAGATAGACAAATCTTTAGCTTAACTAAAACACAGGGAGATACTATACAAATCAGCAAAATCAGAAAATGAAAGGGGGTATAATTACAGACAGTGTGGAAATTCAAAGAATCTTTAGGTTTTATGTTAAAAGTCTATATGCCACAAAATTTGAAAATCTAAATGAAATGGGATATTTTCTTGATAGATTCCACTAATCAAAGTTGAATCTGGATCAGGTAACTAAATGAATAGACCTATATGCCCTAATGAAATAGAAGTAGTCATCAAAAGTCTCCCTGCCAAAAAAAAGCCCAGAGCCTCATGGCTTCAGTGCAGGATTCTACCAGACCTTCAAAGAAAAGGTAACACCAATACTCTTCAAATAATTTCACAAACAGAAAAAGAAGGAACATTACCAAACTCATTCTATGAGGCCACATTCACCTTGATACCTAAACCTCACAAAAGCTAACTAAAAGGCAGGGATATACTAAGAAAGATAATTTCAAACCATTCTCTCTTATGAATATTGAAACAAAAATACTCAATAAAACACTCACAAAATGAATCCAAGAAAACATAAAATATCTCATCTATCATGACCAAGTAGACTTCATCCTAGTCTACTTGGCATGCAGGGGAAGTACAATATACAGAAATCCATCAGTGTAATCCACCACATAAACAAACTGAAAGAAAAACCACATGATCATCTCAATAGATGCTGAAAAGCATTTAATAAAATCCAAGCTCCATTAATGTTTAAAGTCTTATAGATTTCAGAGATAAAAGGCACATGCAGTAAAGATAATATAAAACAAGCCTATAGCAAACATCAAACTAAATGGAAAGCAATTTAAATCATTCCCACTGAAATCAGAGACAAGTCAACTTTGCTCACTCTCTCCTTTCTCTTCAACATAGTACTGGAAGTTCTAGCTAGATCAATAAAACAACTAAAGGAAATCAAGGGGATACAAAGCAGAAAGGAAGAAGTCAAAGTATCACTATTCACAGATGATATGATAGTATACATGAGTGAACCTAAAAATTCTACCAGAGAACTACTACAGCTGATAAACACCTTCAGCAAAGTGGCTGGATACAAAGTTACTAAAAATATCTGAAGCCCTCTTGTATACAAAAGACAAGAGGGCTGAGAAAGAAATTAGGAAAGAAACAACAACCTTGAAATAGCCACAAATAACATAAAGTGCACTGGTGTGACTAACCAAGCAAGTGAAAAATCTGTATAAAAAAACTTCAAGTCTTTGAAGAAAGAAATTGAAGAAGATATCATAGGATGGAATGATCTCCCATACTCATGGATCAGTAGGAAAAACAGCAAAATGGACATCCTACCAAAAGAAATGTAGAGATTCAATGCAATTCCCATCAAAATACCAACACAGTTCTTCACAGACCTTGAAAGAACAATTCTCACCATCACATAAAAAAAAAAAAAAACAAAAAGCCAGAATAGTTAAAATAATCAGTAAATAAAAAAAAAAAAAAAAAAAAAAAAAAAAAAAAAATTTCTGGAGATATCTCCATCTTGGATCTCAAGCTGTACTACAGAGAAACAGTAAAAACGGTGTTTTATTGTCATAGAAACATACTGGTGGATCAGTGGAATTGAATCAAAGACCCAGAAATAAATCCACACACCTACAACACCTGATTTTTTACAAAGAAGCCAAAATCATTCAATGGAAAAAAGAACATCTTCAACCAATGGTGCTTGTCTAACTGGATGTCCCACATAGAAAGATACAAATAGATTCATAGTTATCACCCTGCACAAAAGTAAATTCCTTGTGGATCAAATACCTCAACATAAAACTAACATTCTTAATCTGTTATTAAAAAAAAATTGAGGAAGAGGCTTGAACACATTTGCACAGGAGACAACTTCCTGAACAAAACACCAGCAGCACAGGCTCTAAGATCAACAATCAATAAATGGGATCTCATGAAACTGAAAATCTTCTCTAAAGCAAAGGACATTGTCAGCAGAACAAAATGATGGCTTACAGACTGGAAAAGGATCTTCACCAATTCTGCATCTGACAGAAGGCTAATACCAGAATATAAAAATAACCCAACAAATCAAATAATCCAATTTAAAATTGGATACAGAGTTAAACAGAAATTCTCAACAGAAAAATATTGAATGGTGTAGAAACACTTAAAAATGCTCAACATCATTAAAAATCTGAGAAATGAAAATCAAATTGACTCTGAGATTCCCCCTCTCACCCATCAGAATGGCTAAGATAAAAAACTCAAGGGACAACACATGCTGGAGAAGATGTGCAGAAAGGAGAACCCTCCTCCATTGCTGGTGAGAATCTAAACTTGTACAACCACTTTGGAAATCAGTCTGGCACTTTCTCAGAAAACTGGGAATACTGCTACCCCAAGACTCAGCTAAACAACTCCTAGACATATATCAGAAAGATGCTCAACCATACAACAAGGGCATTTGCTCAAATATGACAATAACAGTTTTATTCATAATAGCCAGAATCTGGAATCAAACTAGATGTCCCTCAATGGGGAATGGATACAGAAATTGTGGTACATTTACACAAGGAAATACTACTCAGGTATTAAAAACAAGAAAATCATGAAATTTGCAGACAAATGGATGGAACTAAAAAGATCACCCTGAGTGATGTATCCCAGAAGCAGAAATACATGTATGGTATATATTCACTTATAAGTGGCCATTACCCATACAATATAGATTGGACATACTAAAATCTACAGACTTTAAAAGCTAAAGTACAAGGAGAAACATAGGGAAGATGCTTAATTCTCATTCAGAAAAGAAAACAGGATAGATGCCAGAACACATAGAAGAGAGAGAACAGGATAGGAGCCTTCCAAGGATGTACACTAAGTGACTCCACTCAACAGGTGATTGAAGCAGATGGAGAGACCCACAGCAAAATTTTGTATAGAGCACAAAAAGTCTTATTGAAGAAGTGGGAGAGAGAAGGACCTAAAGGGGACAGGAGTCACACAAGGAGACCAACAAAGCAAAAAAAAAAAAATCTGGGTCCTGGGGCCCTGCAGAGACTGATGCATCAACCAAAGAGCATGAGAGGACTTAGATCCCTGCTCAGATGTAGCCCATAGACAGCTCAGTCTCCATATGGGATTCCTAGTAAGGGGGGAGAAGAGACAGTCTCTGAACTTGGTTGCCTGCTTCTTGATCACTTCTCCCTAGTGGGACCACCTATTCAGCCTACAGATGAATAGGATACAGGAGTCTTAATGGAACCTGATAAGCTAAGGTCTGATAGGACATTTCCTATCAGAGGACTACAGGAGAAGGATAGGGAGGAGGAGGGAGGGATAGTGGGACATAGAGTAGATGAGGGAGGGGGCTACAATTGGGATACAAAGTGAATAAATTGTAAAAATTAATGATAAACATGGGTGACAGAATGAAGCATAAATGAGACACAATTTACTGAGAAACACAAAAAAATACTCATCATTTTCAATCATAGATCTAGCTAGAAAAAAAAAAAAAACTTAGGTAACCAATACCTCAAATGACAAATAATATATGTATAGTGTCCTTCTTGGCACTATAGTAAAAGAGAATGTGATAGGATGCACACAATATCATTGGAAATCTTTCTTCATGAACTGAACATGGAGTGACTTGCAGGAGTTGAGATGTTGATATACTTTCTTCCCACAGATCAGCAGGAATATATCCCTTGCTGAATTCAAGAGTACCCAAACCTTGAGAGAAACCAGTGCCTGCCCATGGCAGTGACCTTCCTGTCCTTTGAGGATCCTCTGGGCTTGGCCTTGGCCTGCATGGCTTTGTACTAATCTGTCAGCACAGCTATAGTTTTGGGGATCTTTCTCAAGCACCATGACTCACCCATCATTAAGTCCAATAACTGGACTATAATAAAATACCTTAGTGTCTTCAAATGAAATTATTTACCCCTACATTTAGTAAGTTTATATAAAATGTATATCTAACCATAACTAAAAGATCCCTTCATTTAAGCAATGTTATATACATACACTCTATTTCAGAATAGAAACCACTTCTGAAAAAACATTTTAGTAAGTTATACATGTTCCTTTTTAATTCATGGACATATAAGTATTCAAATTTTAATTACATAATAGTAATTGTGATAAATAATACAGGTACTATATTTTTCCCTTAGCATTTTATTTTTCCAGAGAAAACAGGAATTAGGTTGACAGTTGACATCTTCTGTTGGACAGGCAAAAACCTGGATGCTCTGGGCAAAGAATGCTTGCAAAATTGTACATCCACAGTGGAAATCAGTGTGCAGAATTCTCAAAATGATGAAAATAAATCTACCATATGATCATCCTTATAGTTTTCCCAGAAGACATATGCACAATGGACTCAACATAGGATCCTTCAAAATATTTTCTCAACCATACTCATTGCTATTCTGTTCACAATAGGTGGACAAAAAGAAGGAACAACCTAAATATCCTTCAAGCTGATATAGATATCAGTGAAATGGTATGCACATAAGTGAATAGAAATATAAATGATGATATTGATTTAGGTAAACTCAGATCCAGAAAACATTTATCACATGTCCTATCTACTCCAGCCTGAAGCATGTAGCTCTAGATCTTCAGTTGTGATGGTATTCACCCTACTGTGAAAGAAAAGAAAGATTGTTGTGAAAGATTGGGGACCAGCCCCCAGTTGATGGTTTCCAGAGAGGAGGGAAGGATAAGGTGGTGCAGAAATGAGTCAGACATGGTTGTCCAAAGAAACTTGAGAGTCTTGACTGACTGGCAGTCAGAGTACTTCTTTATTTAGACAGATTTAAATAATAAAACTATAGATTCACATTGTTCTAAAACATAGATGATATCCTTTTGTCCCCAGACAGGTGTTTTAACTGTCTCTTGGTCATAAATTTAGTCATAATTGATAAACTTTATCTTTTACTATCATTTTTCTTCATCATTAAGTTAACCTGATATTTTTGAGAATCTGAAGGCATATTTGCCATTCAAGCCTGAAAGCCCATTAGTAGGTTGGAAGCATTCTCAGATTCAATGGCAATAGATAGAAAATTTTCAAGCCAGCTTGGGCATATTGCTTTGTCCCAAGAAGTATATTATCAAATTTTAATGGACAGCCTCAAGAAAAACAATTTAGGCCAAAGCAGCAATAAGTTATTATTCAATTCCTGGCATAATGCATTGTCTATACCTCATATATTTTGTAGAATTTTTTTATGTGCTAAATCTAAATATTCTTTCATTATTTTGGTCATACAACACCACAGTGATACTGTGCAAGATGATATTTCTAGGAAAAGGAGGTCCTAATATCTCACTTTTAAAATCATTTTTACAAAACATTCTTTGTCCATCATTATAGACCCTAGTGTAAGTGAAGATGTCTCCAGCCATTCATGTACAGCTCTATCTAGTCATTTGGGGGCATACCATATGTAGCTCCTAATCTTATATGCCAAGTAATTACCTGAGGATACAGCAGACATGAGGTATTTAATCTCAAATACTATCAACTCTCCTGGATCAGAAACTTTGTTTGCATTTTTAATAGTATGTTGTTCTGATTATTTTCTTCTTGAGGAAGTACAGGGGTAGATTTTGCAAGACTATCTTGGAGCTGAAGTCTCATAAGGAGTTTTCTGCCATTTTTATGTGATTTTTTACAACTTCCATGAGAAAGACATTCATGTAGGGCCAGATAATTGATATTTCTCCTAAAAATGAGAGGTTGGCAGTATGCTCAGGATTTTTCTGGGGAAGCTTAGAAGCAGTACAACAGGGTGAAGGCATAAATGATTCATGATAAAATTTCCCATTGCTCATGTCCCAGTTGTACAAAAAAAATTTAGACAAAAGCAGCAACAGTTATTATTAGGTTCATGTATCTTTGAAAAGCCCTCTAAGCATGTAGCAAGTGGAGATCAAGACCAAGCCTGAAAGATAGTATGAAGGCTATTGTAACATGCAACTCAGCTATGCTGGATCTTTGTCAAATAGCTGTGCAAAACATTCAAGACTTTAACTATATATAAACTTTGGTGAAGGTTTTAATCCATTTTAAAGGTGACTTTTGAGTGAAAATAAGCATCTATTTCCATGTTTCTACATATAGGCATCTAGTTTGGTCAGCACCATTCATGAAGATTTTATCTGTTTTTCCAATGTGTATTTCTTGATTTCCAGTTTGTATTTCTTTTTTTTATTATAGTACTAGATTATTTACATAATCAAATATTACTCAGACATTTAAAAATCAAATCATGAAACATGAAGGTAAATGCAGATTTGCAGGTAACTGAGAGTGAGAGAACCTAGACCCCAAAAGAGAAATAGGGTATGTATTTGCTTTTACATATATATTAGTTTGGAAGATGTATGATTTGCAAGCAACTGAACATAATACTGCAGGGGATACATACAGATTAAGAACTGGAGGTTAGGGAGGCAGAGATTTCTCCATAGGAAAGGGAAATAAAATACTTGGTACAAATGGAAGGTGGGCTAAAAAGATAGAATTGAAGGGTTTGGGAAAGGAAGAGGGCAATGAAAAGGTAACATGAGGAAAGACAGGTAAAATTAAGGGTCATTTGTTTGGTACAATGGAAACCTAATGCAATAGAAACATTTTTAAATCATGTTTATATTAAGAGCCAATATAAATGAAATCACACACAAGAAGAAAGTCCCAACTGGAAATCTCTTGTCACTAAATTAAAGCATCCAGTACTGGTAATAGTTTATATTTAACTGAGGTATTGGCCAAAGTAGTGTGATTGTAATGCCAAAACAATACAGGCTTTTGCCAAGACTATAGGCTGCTCTCCATAAATTGACTGCAATGCCCTTTTGCTGGAGACAACACTTACACTTACATGGAACATAGATAAATAGAGCTTGTGCCTACATAGAACCTTCACACTTACATTCTAGCAACTTTGATATGGGAAGTACTCTGCAACTACAAGAGGAGAAATATAAACACTAACCCAGATACCAAATTTTGAACTATAACAATGCTCTGCCTGTAAGACATATTAGTGCAAGACTTGTAGGAGTAAATAACCAATCTATAGTTTGACTTAAGGCCCACTTCACATGATGGAATCCACACCTAACACTGGTTTATTGATCAAGAAAAAGAAATTACACAGACCATGGTTCTGGGGGAAAAGCAAATACTGCATTCTACTAAAAGTAATAAAATGACCATTGACACCATTCTGCTATACTCATAGACCAGTATCTTGTTCAGCCACCATCAAAAAAGTGTCATCCTGCATCTGATGGAGACAAATTCAGAGACCCATAGAGAAAATAGACAGTCAGTGAGAGACCTCAGAATATGCCCTTCATACTCTTCAGTAATTCAGCCAGAAGAGTATAAGAGCCAGAAAGGATAGAGGATATCAAAGAAGAAAGCATTATAAATTAAGAGGACTGAAGAATATATAAGCTGTGAGAGACTGAGGCAGCATGCAAAAGGAATTTAATGTTGTCCCTAGCCCTATCTCTAATTGATAAGTGCTTGCAAATGAAAATGTAGCTTTCTCCAAGGTGCACTCATTTTATCCAATGAACTACTCTTAATTGTACTTTTAAGCATACATTCCAAAAGGTATATGGCCAAAAATTTCACTCACTGGCACGTTTGGATTTCCATGTCCTGTAATTCTGGTATGCATTTTAAAAATTTTATCACATTTCTCATTTTAATTTGCTGAAGAGTTTTTACTAGTTTTAAAGCTACATGGACCCTCTGTGTGTACTACTGTTTCATGTTTAATATTTTATGAAATTTCTGCATGTGTGAACAAGTCTACATATTTTCCCCCCTTGAGCTCTTTTTCTTTTGTTGGTGTTTTATAATAAGATGTGATTGTTTTTGTATTTTCTCTATTTTACTTTCTTATTTTATTAGCCCTCCTTGTTTTATATGAGGGTAAATTTAAACAGGATAGAAGGGAAGATGGGAAAGAATTGCCAGGATTAGAGGAAGGGAAAACTTTAATCAGGGTGAATATATGAGTAAAGTGACTATTTTGAAGAAAAAAAAGGAGGAGGAGGAGGAAGAAGAAAAAAAGAGAAGGAGGAGGAGGAGGAAGAGATGAAGATGAAGATGAAGATGAAGATGATTATGAAGAAAACAAAACAAAACAACAGACTGGATAATTGCATCAAAAGAAATGTTAAATAGCAATGCACAAAAGATCCAGAATATCTAAAAAGTGCAAAAAATAATTTATGAATAATAGAAATAGAGGAAGAAGACAAAACTCACATCAAAATACCAGAAATATTTTCAGCAAAATAATAGAATATATCCTTAACCTAATGAAGAAGGGGTAGCCTATAAAAGTACAAAAAATATAGAAAACAACAAAGCCTACCAGAAAGAAATTGTGCTCAGCACATAAAATCAAACCCTAAATGTAAAAAAAAAAAAAAAAAAAAAAAAAAAAAAAGTATATTAAACAAAGAAGGTATATTAAAAGTTGCAAGTTGAAAAGACTAAGTTGCATATAAATTCAGGCTCATTAGAGTAACTCCTGATCTCTCAGGAAAAATTCTAAACCTAGAATGGCTGAGACAGATTATATATAATCTTTAAGGGATCCTTATTACTATATCCAGTAAACTTTCAATAATGAATGGTGAATAAAAATATATTGCACAATAAAACCAAATATGAGCAGTATCTCTGTAAAACTCCTTCACTACAGAAGCCAATCAAAGCAAAACTCCTATCTAAAAATGTTAACCACACCCAATAAAACACAAAAAATGAATAATCCCAAGCATCAAATAAAAAAGAGGCAAAACCCCCACACCATAACTACAAAATAAAGGGAAATAATAAACATTGTTCATTGAAAACTCTCAACTTGGATGTTCAATTCTCCAATAGAAAGACAGGAACTAACAGAATGGACTAGACAAAAAAATGTCCATTCTTCTGCTGCATCTACTGAACACTCTTTACCATCCAGGTTAGATAGCATCTCTGTGTAAAAGGATGGAAGGAGACAGTAGAAAAAAGTGGACCAAGAAAGAAGTTTAGTGGAACTTTATTTTATACAGTTCACACAAAAAAATACCTAAAATTCTTGAATCAATTTAAAAGAGAATATATACTGTACACACTGAATGAGGAGTTCTACCATTATCCATAAAAAAACAACAGATGATTTGGACAGGTCCAGCACACATCTATACTCATGTTTACTGAAACACAGCTGACTGTGTGCTAAGATAGAATAGACTTGATTGTCCTGAATCACATCAGTGCAAAATATTATATTATTCAATTTTTTTTATTCATGGAAAACATGTGCATTTGTTTTTTGAGATTTTAATATAATCACATTATTTCTCACATCTCTGTCCTCCCTACAAAATCTCCCATACAGCCTTCTTTTGGTTCTTTCAATTTCAAGTCTTGTGTTGCCAATATCATCCTATTATGTGTGTGTGTGTGTGTATCATGCATTATGTGTGTGTGTGTGTGTGTGCATGTGTGAGAGACAGAACATTTAACATTTCAAGAAAGTCAATTATTTTACTTTGAAATTGTGGATGAACTAAAATATATATCATCAAAAATTGTGACCTTACCTAGACACAGAAATCAAACATTGTCTGACATCACTCCTAATTGGGCTATAAGCAGTCAGTACCCTGAAATAAGAATTGAATGGTCAGTATTAGAGCCTGAACATCAGAGTGTTGTGCCATGACTTGTCAAAGAACACATTTCAGTGACAAGAGAGAAATAATATAAAGAAATACTTCAGGATAAGTATAGAATGGCTATTAACAGTAGCATACATTGTTTACTTGAAAAGTATTCTGTGTATATTTTTAAAATCTCAATAACCAAAAACATAATTTATGTGAAAGTGATATTAATTTATTTATATATTATTTTATTCTTCCATCATTTTCCTTCCATTTTCACCCTCCAGAGTTTTGAATAAACATTCTTTACTCTTTTGAAAATTCAAGCCACTTTTTCATAAACTATTTTTACACACTTAACATGTCAAAATTTGATTTATAATACATTTTATAATATTATAATACTAGGAATATGTAACAAAACACTGAATTTTATCAAGGGTATTTATTATATATAGTATTACAGGAAAAAGAAAAATGTGTAGAGATGAAATACTATTCTTTCTAGTTGTTTTTAAGAGACAGTTGCCTGAGTCCAGCCATCTCAGGAAAACAAAAAAAAAAAATTTTTTTTTCTTTTTTATTGATTATTACAATTTATTCACTTTGTTTTCTGGCTGTAAGTCCCTCCCTCATCTTCCACCTGTTACAACCTGCCTCCCTCTTCTACCCCTATGCCCCTTTCCTAGTCCACTGATAGGGAAGTCCTCATTCCCTACTATCTTATCCTAGCCTATCTTATCAAGTCTTACCAAGAATGGCTGCACTTTCTTCCTCTGTGACCAGGCAAGGCTGACCTTCCAGGAGTAGGTGATCAAGGAACCTTCCACTGAGTTCATGTTAGAAACAGCTGCTGTTACCCTTAATAGGGAACTCACATGGAAACTGAGATACTTATGAGCTACATCTGAGCAGGGGTTCTAGGTGTTTTTATGCATGGTCCTTGGTTGGAACAGGACCCCTCCAGGGCCCATATTTTTTGGCTCAATTGGCCTTCTTGTGGAGGGCCTCTCCCATCCAGGTCTTTCTATCTCCTGAATCTTCCATATTATTCCATGCTCTCTGCCCAAAATTTGGCTATGAGTCTAATCATCTGCTTCAATTCCCTGCTATGTAGATTCTTTTTCAGAGGCCCTCTGTGGTAGTTTCCTGCCCTGTTCCCTGTCTTCTCCCATTACTGATGTCTATCCCATTTTTGCCCTTCTAAATGAGGATTAAGCATCTTCCCTAGGGTTCTTCCTGTTGTTTAGATCCTTTAGGACTATAGATTTTAGTATTTTTAATCCTATATTATATGACTAATATCCACATATAAGTGAGTATATACCATGAGTGTCTTTCTGCTTCTGGATACCTCACTCAGAGTGATCTTTTCTAGTTGCATCCATTTGCCTGCTGATTTCCTTGTTTTTAATTGCTGAATAGTATTGCATTGTATAAATGTGCCACAATTTCTGTGTCTATTCCTCAGTTTGGGGACATCTAAGTTGTTTCCAGATTCTGGCTATTGTCAATAAAGCTGTTATGAGTATAGTTGAGCAAATGTCCTTGTTGTATGGTTGATAATCTTCTGAATATATGCCCAGGGTTGGTATAACTGAATATTCTAGTAGCCCTATTCATAATTTTCTGAGAAAGCACCAGATTGATTTCCAAAGTGGTTGTAGAAGTTTATATTCCCACCAGCAATGGAGGAGGGTTCACTTTTCTCCACATCCAGTCCAGCTTGTGTTGCAAATGATGTGATAGTATCCATGAATAACACTAAAAAATCAACCAGGGAACTCCTACAGCTGATAAAAAAAGTTCAGCAAAATGACTGGATACAAAATTAAATTTTAAAAAATTTGAAGCCCTCCTGTATACAGAAGACAAATGAGCTCAGAAAGAAATTAGGGAAACAAAACCCCTTTACAAAAGCCACAAATAACATAAAGTACCTTGGTGGGACTCTAATCAAGCAAGTGAATGACTTGTATGAAAAAAAAAAAAAAAGAACTTCAGGAAGATATCAGAAGATCTCCCCTACTCCAGGATTGGAGGATTAACATAGTAAAAATGGCCACTCTACCAAAAGAAATCTAAAGACTAAATGCAATTCCAATCAAAATACCAGCACAAGTCAATACAGACCTTGAAAGAACAATTCTCAGTTTCATATGGAAAAACAAAAACCCAGAATTGATTTAAAAAAAAAAATGCCTGTACAATAAAAGATTTTCTGGAGGTATCTTCATGTGAGATCTCAAGTAGTACTATAGCAACAGTAATAAAAAAAATGGCATGGTACTGGCACCTGTACTTTAAATCTTAAAGGGGTGTGCATCTACTCATTAATCATTTTTATTAAATCATATCAAGAAGCTGAGGGGAAAAACAAATATAGGGAATCAACTGCTGTCTCAGTTTTAGACCCAGTTTGAGGGTGCCCAGACAGCCAATGCTACCTTGGGCTATTGTTTCAGCTCATCAACCTTAAAACATCCCTGGCTTTACTATTAATAGTGTACTTTTCTTAACTTTAAATTGTTCTCTAAGATTTTTTTACATCAGAGCCATTAGCAAAAACATCTTCCCTGACCTTGTTAAACAATCTATTTTTCCAAATTCTTTCTAAGTATAATGGTCATTGCTAACAATCTACATCTATGGCTCCTTTCAAGGGCAGTGGTTAATTCATTAATCTGCTCCAGTAAACATGTGAAAAGAGATCAAGCATTGTTAATTTTAAATGCCAGTGATATTGCCCAGTGATGAGATAGAAGACTTCTTAGAGTTTTCATACAACTCATGTTATAAGGAATATGGGCATCATAAGGACAACAAGCAGAGATATGCTACATAAGAACACAAAGTCCTCAGGAAAATCAGTTCTTGGGATTATGCTTCTCCAAGACAAACTCATCATAACTATGCTAACAGGGGAGCCACATTCCATGAGTTCTACAGCTGTTCTGCTGTTGCTCCTGCATGGCTCTTGACAGAACCAGGTAGCCAAAATAGTTTGCCTATAGATGGGTAGGGGGGGTAAGGTTAGCTCAGGCCCTGGGAAGGAGAATTCAGGGTATTGCATGGGCTGTACTAGCCTGGAGGGCCAGATAACATGGAAGGACTGAAGGATTTCTGGGAGAAAATGGCAGGTAGGTTTGATTTGATATGTTAACTAGGAACCTCTGCCATTAGTTCCAGGTTTGAATCCTACTTCTATGGTAACATAAACTTCAGAGAGAGAAGCATGGTCTCCATTGGATAATGATTTCAACTGAGCTCACAGGGAAGAAAGGTGACAAAGACAAAGATTCTGTTTTTCTTTTCTTTCTATATATCTTCTTTCTTTTCTTTGAGGGAGGGCAGTTACCCAAACTAGACTCAAATTTTTACTTTTTTGTTTTGTTTTTCTTACTATGTTTTATTTTATTAATTGTTTTTATTTTTCACAATTTATTCATTATATATGCTGATTGAAGGTCACTCCCTCAACTCCTACTGGTCCCACCCTCCCTCCATCTTTCCCCATCCCCTTTCCCTAGACCACTCAAAAGGGAGTTCCTATCCTCTGCCATCCACCCATACATTATCAGAACAGTACTCAGCTATTAAAAACAGAGAAATAAAATTTCTGCTCTTATTTCTTTTCCATAGGCCACGGTACTCACCTCAGAAGATTTCATACCATGAAGCTTGCCTGCAACCTTACCGCGAATAAAACACTAAGTATAACTCATTTTAAAGAGTCCTACTCCAAGACACTGTTGATTGACAATCTCCCATGCAGAAACATGTGAACTTTGAAATGCTATGATGTCTGAAACATTTTATCACAGGCATTTCAGAGAATGTGATTCTCTTGCTGCCTGGAGGGCTGTTTCCCACCATCCCAGGAAGGCATGAGGGGCAGAAGATGATTAGTATAAAGCTTGGAAAGCTCACAAGCCTAACAGTGGTTTGCCACTCTGGAAACCACCTCAGAAAGTAAGTTCAAATTTAATTCCAGAAAACAGAAAACAGAAAACAGAGGCTTATATCCCTTGGGGAGTGCCTGGGATGCTCCAAGCATAGGTGTAGATAATTGTTTAATACTAGGCAATTCAAGGATGCTAGATTTGCATTAAACAGCACATTCCTATTATATGAATAAGAAGAACAAGAACACAGAACCAAATTATCCTATATTTGAAGGGAGGGAGAGTTATCAGTGATCTGTGTCAAAGGCCATCTATCAAATTTGATTGGTGGTGTCTATGTCTAAAGACACTCTCTAGATGAAGTCAGGCAGAGAAAACTCACCATTGACATTGTTACACATCTACTCCAGAAGCAGGTTCATACATGGAAAAGAAAGCCTCCTCCCTCATATCTCAAAATTCAGTGTGGGTTGTGATGTTTTTCAATAGTACCCCTGGAACAATAGGTATGTGTACACAAAGAAAATTCTACAGGCTACCACTGTTGTGTTACTCTCAGAGAACTTCCTGGCTGGTGTTAGTTCACCATCCCCTACATATTCATCCACTGGACTAAAAGTTTCTTGTGTAAAGTGAGGCAACTGAAAATAGTAAATGTTGAGAATCAGGATTATCAATAAGTCTTCCATAAACACATTATATAATACTGTTGCATGTAATTGATATTCACCATTCATTGTATTCTTTTTAAAAATAAGTTTATTTACTTTAAATTCCAATAGTAATCCCCCTCCCTTCTCTGCCCATGACTACCCTCCGTTCCTACTGCCCCTATCCCCTTTCCCCTTCAGAAAAGGGAGGTCATTTCCACTGAGCTAGTTTTACAGTTCTGTTGCATCTCAGTGGACCAAAGAACACAACAGCCTTTCCACCTTGCTTATACTCACAGAATTCCTCTCCAGTAAGGATACTTTTATGTTGATGATGACTCTGGATTTGTGCAAGGCCTCACCATTTTAACACATTCATAAATTTTTCTTCTATTATGAATCCTTTCATGATGATGAAGATTATACAAATGTGGAATGGTTTCATCAAGTTAAAAACACTCACAGGCTTTCTGTCCATTAGGATTTCTTTATGAATGTGGAGATTATTCTGAAGTCCAAAATTTTTTCACATTGGTTACAGTCAGACATCTTTCTAGTATGTGTTATTTTATGTATTAGGAGATGTTATCTGCAAAGGCTTTGCCACATAGTTATATTCATATGGTTTCCCTCCAGAATGTATTGTTGTCTTAGGAGATGATTGTTACATGCAAAGGATTTATCACACTAATTACCCTCACAAGGCTTCTCTCCACTGTGTGTTTTTCTTTTCCTGTTCTCGTTGGGTAGACTTTTCAGTATGTGTTCTGCTTTTCTTTTGGGTATATTCATAGGTTTCTTTCAGTGTGTGTTCTTTTATGTCTTATGAGATGACTGTTTTGTGCAAAGGCTTTACCACACCACACTGGGTTCTTATATTCATAAGGTTTCTTTCCAGTGTGTGTTCTTTTATGGCTTAAGAGAGTACTGTTTTCTGCAAAGGCTTTACCACACTCATTACATTCTGTTTCTCTCCAGTGTGTGTTCTTTTATGGCTTAAGAGATGACTGTTTTCTGCAAAGGCTTTACCACACTCATTACATTCATAAGGTTTCTCTCCAGTGTGTGTTCTTTTATGGCTTAAGAGATGACTGTTTTCTGCAAAGGCTTTACCACACTGGTTACATTCATAAGGTTTCTCTCCAGTGTGTGTTCTTTTATGGCTTTTGACTGTTTTTTCTGCAAAGGCTTTACCACACTCATTACATTCATAAGGTTTCTCTCCAGTGTGTGTTCTTTTATGGCTTATGAGATGACTGTTTTGTGCAAAGGCTTTACCACACTCATTACATTCATAAGGTTTTTCCAGTATGTGTTCTTTTATACCATGAGCTGATTTGCAAAGGCTTTTACCACATTGATTCTTCTCTCAGTGTGTGTTCTTTTATGCCATAGGAGAACAGTGATATAGGGGAAGGCTTTACCACAAAGAGTGCATTTAAAGGGTTTCTCTCAGTATGACTGCTTTCATGCCTGCAAAGAAAATTGGCACATGTGAAAGATTTACCACAGTCATTTCATTACACTAATAAATATATTTATCTATATGAATTAATTTCATAATTTGCTCTAATTGTAAAGAAGAATCAAATTTGAAATTTTTATCACTTTATTCACATTCACGGTATTCCCCTTCATTATGGGTATTTTTGACGATCCCTGTGATGGTAAGAGCATTTGTTATGTGGATCACTTTTATAGCATCATTTTTCTATAACAGGTTTTCTCCTATATATGAAGAGTATTGTAAGAATTCAGAGTTTTACCACAGCAATCCCATTCACAAATTTTTGTACTGTATGAATGATACTTCACTTACAAAGTGAGCCAAGACAAGCAGAAGTTCCAAATTCCTAGTATTCATGGGTATTTTCAGCAATATGAGTTTGCTGATGAAGTCTCGGTGAAGTTGCAAAACCAATTAACAGTAACCATTTATCACATTCAGAAAATTTACTCACAGTGGGGACTACTACCAAATCAATTGTTCTTGGAGAAAGACAGGGGCACTGCTTCTTTCAATAACCCTATGCTCATGTGTCTTAGAATCATTTTGACATATGATATACCAGTTTAATTTACAAAAATAATAAAGATTCCCACATTGAATTAACACAGTTTGTTTTTGTTCATCATAGACATGTCATATAGGGATTACGGTTTCTCCACAATAATATTCTTGATTCTCATAAACTGCTCCTTTCACTAAACTTTACAATGTTACTACATGAAAATTAGTAACACTGGTTATACTATGTAATTTTTGCTTATTAGAAGGTTTTGGACACATACTGATCACCAATTCAGTGTGTACACCTCTTATAATATCTGAGTAGATAGAATGAGACTAAACAGATTGGCAGTTCAAGTCAGTAGCTGTAATGTCCATATGATTCAAATGGTATTTTTGTTACAATATTATTTTATTTTCTTCTATCTTAGGGGAGTGCCTTGTAAACACAAATCGGATACCTGACATTGAAGTACATGGAATTATGAGATTTTAATGATCATCAGTACACTTAAAGCAGTGCTGTTTATACACTTTTGCTTTTCTTTAAAACTTCCAGGACACAGCCATGTGTGCTGGTACATGCCTTCAATTCCAGCACTTGTGGAGGCAGAAGCAGGCAGATCTGTGTGATTTTGAGGTCAGGCTGGTCTAACAAGCAAGTCTAAGAAAGTCACAGATACCCAGAAAAAAAATCTATTTCAAAAACAGAAAATAAAAAGCAGCCAATAAACAAACAAACAAACAAACAAAAAACACCAGACTTTGAGGACACATTAAAATTTAAGATTTATATCTGTATCAACATGCACAAAAAGTTACCTTTTATTACTTGTAGAACTTTGAAAATGTTCTTCAATATTATAGTCATCCCAATTGTAGCCTAAAATATAGTACGAGAAAATATATATTATTGGAAATATCATGTTATTATTAAGGCAAAACTTAAATCACTATCTTCTGTGACCCTTAGAACCATGCCTGATTTATTTACCTCATTCCTCCTCATTCTCAATTGTAATTACAGAAGATGATCAATAAAAAAGAAAGAGTTGTCTCTTTATTTTTAAAGTGAAAGAAAAATTGCAGACTTACCTATAGCAGTGAGGTTTTCACAGGTCTCTAGCATCACATGTTCGTAGAGTTGCTTCTGGGAAGGTTCCAGCAAGGCCCACTCTTCTTGGCTGAATTTCACATGCACATCATTGAAGGTAACCGAATTCTAAAATATGCCATACATTTGTACAACAGAAACAGTGGCAACAATATAAATTTATACTTCATTGTCAATATAATCATATAATTCTACTGCATCTTCAATTTATTTTCTGACACAGAAGTGCGAATGTTATACAGTTGGGTGCTGTGTGTGATGTGAAATAGGGGAGATGAAAAAGCCTAAAGGTTAGATTGAAAAAAAAAAAGGTGTGCTTCAAAAACCTGTGTTTCATCAGTTTGTAAGACATGAATATAAAATAGCCATTAGTTGGGTTCTTGAGCAATCTATGAAACCTCTTCAGTTACTTGGGTGAGTAGGTCAGGACTCTGTCATGAGACAAGTGGAAGGACAAAACACAGTCATGATATTTTATATAGCAACAAATGAGATGTGTTGATCAGGGGACACTGAACAGATGGATAACATCAGTCAAAAGACAACATGGTACTGAATATTAAGTTTTGACCAGGGCTCAGGGATGTGGCATATCAGTATGTGAAGAGGGGTCTCATATATTTTGGAAGGGAAAGTGGACTACAGTGAATACATGGATAAAAATAATGTGAGTGGCAAGCAATAACAATCATAGCCAATAACATCTTATTTCTGAGTGACCAGATAAAAGAAAAGGAATATAACACATGATTATTTTCTGATCATTGTTTTGTATATCCTCCTTACTAAATAATGTAGTCTATAGATTAAAAATAAAGATTAAAACTTTTCTATTAAAAAAGAAATGTTAATGTTATTACTAAGTCATTTTAGAAGAAAACGGAATAACAAGTTTTAACTGTATCATATCTGAACTTTTTGAAGAGGATATAGCTTTGGAATAGATATGGCAATTAATGTGGACAAAGACAAACATAGAGAAGAGTGTGAAATAGAAAGACAGAGACATAGAGACAGAGACACACAGAGAGAGAAATTAACAGATGAACAACACTAAGTACAGATCAGAGAAATTTATTAACAGTTACTAACTACAAAAAATGGTGGACAAGCTGGGTGTATTCTGTCATGCCTTCAATTCCATCACTCAGGAGGCAGACGCAGGTGTATCTTATTGAACTAGATGTCGGCATTATTTATTCAAAGAGTTCTAGGACAGCCAGGCCTATATAGTAAGACAGAGCCTCCCCTAAAAGTCAATCAAACAAACACAAAATATTGAAAGAACTCAGAGGACTTTACTGAAGCTTCTACAAGAAATTATACATTCACTTCTGTTGTATATTTGTTTTCTAGAAATCTGCACTGACCCAGCTTAAACTGTAACTTCAATGATATCTTACTAAAAGGGAATGCATGTTTAAACAGCTAGAAATAGAAAGATGAAAATATTAACAATGTAAATGCTGATCATAAATAAGCAACATAAAACAGGACAGATGGCTTAGCAGTGAGGAGTTCTTGGTGCTCTTTCAAATAACTGGGCTCAATTGTCAGTGATTACCTGGGACCCACTACTATCAATTGCTATAAGTTCATGAGTTCTGAAGACATCTTCAGACTACTGTGAGGATTAGGCACACAAGATGTGAATATTCATGCATACAATCAAAATACTCAAATTCAGTAAAAATTAAAAATAGATCCCAGATGGTTGGGCTGATTGCATACTGTGTCTGATAAGCTGGGTAGCAGAGACTGCATGGCGTCCAATAGTTGGATCTGTGAGTCCCAATTGACTGTGTTTCAAATGTAAGAAGAAAACCAATGATGAGGGAAACAATCGGGTCCAACCTCAGAGCACCCACCTAATCTCTGGGAAAGTTCCTGGGATGTTGCAGCAGGAATAAGGTTTTCAAGCAAATGGACCCAACAAGCAAGCAGGAGTAGATATTCTAATATCTAATAAAACATACTTTCAACCAAAATTATTTGAAAGGGATGAGGAAGGGGTGAATCCAAGATGGCAGTGCCAGGAGGACATTGGGTCTGAGGAGTAGGACAGCAATGTTGGTACAGCAACTAAAAGACTAAACTCTGGGCCCTAAAACAACAAAGATCCTTTTTCCCAGGTGAGAGGAAACTTCACGTTGTGGGAGTCAGTCAGGTCCACTCTCAGGTCACTCAGCGAGAACTTGGAAAATATCCTGGGTCGCAGGATACACCTTTGTGTCCTGATAACTTTTTCAGACTAAATTATATTCTCCAGGGCACCAGAGACTGGGAACCCCAGTCTAGAAAAGAGAAACAGGAAAGAAGAAAGCAGGACTGACCTCAGGTCACCCAGTCTATCCCTGGAAAGGTCCTGCAGACCGGTGGGTGCACAGCTGTCAGGCCTGAGTGCGCCACCAGCTGCTAGCCCTGCATGCCCTACTCTCCATCACAGAACTGTGTGCCCCAGGACACTAGAGGCTGGGTTTCCCTGTCTGGAGAAAACCCCACAGGCAGGGAAACAGCAGGTCCCAGATTAGAGAACTCAGCCAACTCCCCAACACACACACTACATCCACCATACACAGGGACATTCTTGGAAAAGTTCTCAGATTCTTTCCCAGTCACCAGCTTGGAGCCATCATTGGCAAGTGCCTACGCATTCTACACACCACATCAAACACCACAGACTAGTCTTCCTATTGGGAGAAAAATCAATGGTGGGGGAAATATCTGGCCCTACCTCAGGATGCCTAGCTCCAGAAAAGTTTCTGGTTATCCACAGGGTCCATACTATAGCCTACTGCTGTACACATGAGAGTGGTGCTCACCTGCCACTGTTTACCACTTGGGTACTGGTTCACAGAGCTACCAACTGAGACCTACAGAAGCCTGGGTTCCCTGAGATCAACCCCCAGATACTGCTCCAAGGGACAACCAGTTATCCCTAACTAAACTGACCAAGCCACATGGCACTCAGGTTACAGCAGCAGCTCACTAAATTTATAGCAAGAAACTCAGCAGCAGGGCAGCTGTCTCCAGAACTTCACTGGGTGAGAGGATAGCCCCTTTTACTAACAAAGGCAACAATTACTACTCAAGTCTGTATGCTTCAGATGAGTTGTGGCAATTCCTGAAAAAAACATTCAGTGACCATACCTAAAAAATGGAGGAGAGCTCCTTTGGGAAAAATCATCTTCCTGCCAAGGGGATTAGACCCACCACAGAATTCCAGGAAGTACCAGAAACTGAAACTCAACACCTAAGATATCCCAATGGGTAGAGGCCAGTGTAAAAGCTCAATCAACAAAAGAAAAAGCAATATGGCATCTCCAGAACCAAGTTATTCAGGAGCAAGCAGCCCTGGATACCCCAGCATAAAGATAATTTCAGGCCAATTTCCCTTATGAACATTGATGGAGAAATACTCAACAAAATACATTGCAAACCCAATACAAAAACACATCAAAGATATCATCCACTACAACCAAGAAGGCTTCAGGCCAGGTATACAGGGGTGGTTCAATATGCAAAAATCCATCGATATGATCCACCATATTAACAAATTGGAAGATAAATAAACACATGATAATCTCCTTAGTTGCTGAAAAAGCATTTGAAAAAAATCCAGCATCCATTCATGTTTAAAGTATTGGAGAGATCAGGGATACAGGGCACATACCTAAACATAGTAAAGGTGATATACAGCAATCCTATAGCCAACATCAAGCTAAATGGAGAGAAACATAAAGCAATCCCACTGAATTCAGTGACAAGGCAAGGCTGCCCCCTCCCTCCATATCTCTTCAACATAGTTCTCTAAGATCTTGCTAGAGCAATAAGACAATTAAAGAAGATCAAGGGGATACAAATGGGAAAGGAAGAAGTCAAAGTATCCCTATTTGCAGATGATATGATAGTATAGCTAAGTGACCCTAAAAATTCTTCCAGGGAAACCCTAAAGCTGACACTTTCAGCAATGTGCCTGGATACAAAATCAACTCAAAAAATAAGTAGCCCTCCTGTATACAAAAGACAAAAGGGCTGAGAAAGAAATTAGGGAAACAACACCCTCCACAATAGTCAAAAAGGACATAAAGTACCTTGGTGTGACCCTAACCAAGCAAGTCAAAGACTTGTATGAAAAAATTTCAAGTCTCTAAAGAAAGAAATAGAGAAAGATATCAGAAGATGGAAAGATCTCTCATGGTTATGGCTTAGCAGGATTAACATAGTAAAAATGGTTCTCTTACCAAACGCAATCTACAGATTTAATGTAATTCCCATCAAATTACCAACATAATTCTTTACAGACCTTGAAAGAAAAATTCCCAACTTCATATGGAATAACAAGAAACCCAGAATTGCTAAAACAATCTTCCATAATAAAAGATCTTCTGGCAGTATCTACATCCCTGATCTCAAGCTGTACTATAGAGCAACAGTAATAAGAACTGCATGGTGCTTGCATAGACACCAACTAGTGGATCTATGGAATCGGATAGAAGTCCCAGAAATACACCCACAAACTATGGACTCCTGATTTTTGACAAAGATGCCAAAATCATACAATGGAAAAAAGATAGCATCTTCAACAAAATCTGCTGGTCTAACTGGATGTCTACATGTAGGAAAATGCAAATAGATCCATATTTATCACTTTGCACAAAACTAAAGTTCAGGTGGATCAAAGACCTCAGTATAAAACCAGACATACTAACCCTGTTAGAAGAAAAAGTGAGGAAGAGCCTTGAACTCATTGGAACAGGGGACAACTTCCTGAACAGAACTTTAACAGTACAGGCTCTAAGAGCAACAATCAATAAATGGGACCTCATGAAAATGAAAAACTTCTATAAGTCAAAGGAAACTGTTGTCAAAACAAAATGGCTGCCTGCAGATTGGGAAAGGATCTTCACCAACCCTATATCTGACAGAAGGTTAATATCCAGTATTTATAAAGATTTCAAGAAGTTAAACACTAACAAGTCAAGTAACCCAAATTAAAAAAAAAAATAGTGTACAGAGCTAAACAGTGAATTCTTAATAGAGGAATATAGAATGGCAGAGAAACAATTAAAAAATGTTCACATTCTTAGTCATCAAGGAAATGCAAATCAAAACCACCCTGAGATTTCACCTTACACCTATTAAAATGACTAAGACAAATAACTCATGTGACAACTCATGCTGGATAGGATTTGGAGAAAGGGGAACCCTCCTTCATTGCTGGTGGGAATGTGAACTTATATAACCACTTTACAAATCAACCTGGCACTTTCTCAGACAACTAGGAATAGTGCCTCCTCAAGATCCAGCTATACCACTCCTAAGCATATATCCAAAAGGCGCTCAAGTATACAACAAGGACATCTGCTCAACTATGTTTGTAATAGCTTTATTTGTAATAGCCAGAAGCTGGAAACAGCACAGATGGCCCTCAGTTGAGGAATGGATACAGAAATTGTGGTAAATCTATATGATGGAATATTACTCAGCAATGAAAAACAAGGAAAACATGAAATTTGCAGGTAAATGGTGGGAAGTGGAAAAGATCATCCTGAGTGAGGTATCCCAGAAGCAGAAAGACTCACAGGGTATATACTCACTCATGAGTGGATATAGAATATAAATATAGGATAAAAAAATACTAAAATCTGTACACCTAAGAAAGTTAATCAGGAAGGAGTATGTGGCTAAGATGCTCAAACCCCATGCAGAAAGGCAAAGAGGATGGACATCAGATGAGGGAGAATACAGGGACAGGACAGGAGCCTACCACAGAGGGTCTTTGAAAGGCTCTACCCTGCAGGGTGTCAAGGCAGATGCTGAGACTCATAGCCAAACTTTGGGCAGAGTGCAGGGAATCTTATGGAAGAACTGGGAGATAGTAAACCTGGAGAGGACAGGAGCTCCACAAGGACAGTAACAGTTCCAAAAATTCTGGGCACAGGGTCTTTTTGAAACTGATATGCCAGCCAAGGACCCACTCATGGAGATGGCCTGAAACCCTGCACAAAAGGTAGCCTATGGAAGTTCAGTATCTATGTGGGCTTCATAGTAATGGGGACAGGGACTGTCTCTGACAGGAACTCATTGGCCTGCTCTTTTATCACCTCCCATTGAGGGGGAATCAGGCTTGCCATGCCACAGAAGAAGACAATGCAGCCACTCCTAATGAGACCTGATAGACTAGGATCAGAGTGAAGGGGAGGAGGACCTCCCTTATCAGTGAACTGGAAAAGGGTCAGGGGTGGGAAAGATGGAGGGTGGGATTGGAAGAGGTGGAAGGAGGGCGGTACAGAGGGGATACAAAGTGAATAAACTGTTATTAATAAAAATTTAAAAGGAACACAATAAAATGTTGAAAGATTTTTTAAAAACTATGCTGTTTCACATACTTTCAAACTTTAAAAATATTGCCTGATATTAGTTATTACTCCTAAATAAAAATAAATAAATAGATAGATAAATAGATAAATAAATAAATAAAAATGAGGAAGGATTCTTCATACTCATCAATGGAAAATTCCACCAAGATGGCATCTGTATTCTGAGCAACAATGCCACAAATACAAGGACACCCACATTTGTAAAAGAAACATTAATAAAACTTAAAGAACATATCAATCACCATACATTAATAGTGGGAGAGGTCAACATGTCACTATCATCAAGGGACAGAGCAATGGAAAAGGACTTAAACTGAGAGAAAATGACACAAATGGATGTCATGAATCAAATGAACCTAACAGATATCTAGAGAATTTTTTAACCCAAACAGAAAAGAATCTATCTTCTTTCAGCACCTCATGGACCCTTCTCCAAAACTGAACATACAATAGGTCACAAACCAGGTCTCAACAGATACAATAAGATTGAAATAATATCTTGTATCCTATCAGACCATGATGGACTAAAGATGGACCTCAACAATAACAGAAATAACAAAAAGCCTACACACACGTGGGAACTGAACAACTCCCTACTCAATGAAATCTAGGTCAGGGAAGAAATAAAGAAAGAACTTCCTACAATTCAATGAAAATGAAGGTACCTCATACCCAAACTGCAATGAAAGCAGTCCTAAGAGGGGTTTTAATAGCATTAAAGGCCTTCATAAGCTATTGGATACATCCCATACAAGCAACTGAATGGCACACTTGAAAGCCCTAGAAAAAAGAAGCAGACACACTCAACAGGAGTAGACTACTAGGACTAACCAAACTCAGGGCTGAAATCAATAAATTAGAAACAAAGAGAATAATTCAAAGAATCAACAAAACCAAGAGCTAGTTCTTTGAGAAAATCAAATACATAGACAAACTCATAGTCAAACTAAGTAAATGGCAGAAAGACACTATCCAAATCAACAGTCTGAAAGGAAGAGAGAGAGAGATAACAGACACTGAGAAAATCCAAAGAACCATTAGATCTTATGTCAAAAACCTATATGTCACATAATTTAAAAATCTAAATGAAATATACAATTCTCTTGTTAGATTCCACTTACCAAAGTTGAATCAAAATCAGGTAAAGATATTAAATAGTCTTTTACTGCCTAAGGGAATAGAAGCAGCCATCTAAATACTTGCAACCAAAAAAAGCCAAGAGCAAGATGATTTCAGAGCAGAATTCTACAAGACCGTCAATGAAGAGTCAATATCGATATTTTTCAAATTATTCCACAAAATAGAAATGGACGCAACATGACCAAACTCCTTTTGTAAGACCACAGTCACCTTGATAAATCCACAAAGACCCCCAAAAAGAAAAAGAACTTCAGACCAATCTCTTTTATGAACAATGATGCAAAAATACTCAATAAAATAATTGCAAACCAAATCCAAGAACATGTCAAAGATATCATCCACCATTACCAAGTAGGCTTAATCCCAGGCATGCAGGGATAGTTCAATATAGGGAATCTTAATCCGTCATATAAACAAATTGAAAAAAAAAAAAAAAGGATCATTTTCTTAGATGCTGAAAAAACATTTGACAATATCCAGCAGTTATTCTTGTTTAAAGTCTTGGAGAGACTGGGGACAGAGGCACAGATCTAAAACTAGTAAAGACAATATACAGCAATCCTATAGCTAACATCAAACTAAATGTAAAGAAAGTTAAATCAATTCCACAGAACTCAGGGACAAGACAAGACCACACAGTCTCTCCAAATCTCTTCAGTACAGTACTCAAAGTCCTCTCTAGGGCAGTAAGACAACTAAAGGAGATCAAGGGGATACAAATTGATAAGGAAGAAGTCAAAGTATTTATATTCACATATATGACAGTATATAAAAGTGACCCCAAATATTCTACTGTAGAGAACTCCTACAGTTGAAAAACACTTTATCAAAGTGGTTGGATATAAAGTTAACTAAAAAAAAAATCAGTAGCACTCCTGTATGCAAAAGACAAATGGACTGAGAAAGAATTAGGAGAACAACACCCTTCACAATAGGCAGAAAAAAAAAAAAAACATAATGTACCTTTGAGTTATCCTCAACAAGCAAGTGAAAAGCCTGCATGAAAACAAACAAACAAACAAACAAACAAACAACTTTAAGCCTCTGAAGAAAGAAATTGAAAAAGATACCAGAAGATAGAAATATCTCTCATACTGATGGATCAGTAGGATCAACATAGTCAAAATTGCTATCATACCAAAAACAATCTATAGAGATTCATATTCCCATCAAAATATCAATACAATTCCTTAAGGAATTTGAAAAAAAAAATTCTCAGCTTCATATGGAAAAATAAAAAGCCAGAATAGCTAAAACAATCCTGTACTAAAGACAGATCTTCAGTAGGTATCACCATCCCTGATCTCAAGCTCTACTATAAATCAATAGTAATAAAAAACTGCACAGTACTGAAATAAAAACAGAATGGTGGATGAATGGAATTGAACTGAAGACCCATAAATAAACCCACACACCTATGGACACTTGATTTTTTGACAAAGAAGCCAAAACCATGCAATGGAAAAAGGACAGCATCTTCAACAAATGGTGCTGGTCTAACTGGATGTCTACATGTAGAAAAATGAAAATAGATCCATATTTATCACCCTGCATCAAACTACAGTCCAAGTTGTTCAAAGACCTCAACATAAAACCAGATACACTAAATCTGTTAGAAGAAAAATTGGAAAAGAGCTTGATCTCATTGGCATAGAAGGTAACTTCCTCAACAGAACACCAAGAACACTGGCTCAAAGATCAAGAATTAACAAATAGGATCTCATGAAAGAAAAAGCTTTTATGAAGCAAAGAACTCTGTCAATAGAACAAGATGACCGCCTACAGCCTGACAAAAGATCTTCAACAACCCTACATACAACTGGAAGAGCTAATAAACAATATTTATAAAGAGCTCAAGAAATTAAACTCCAACAATCTAAATAATCCAATTTAAAACTGGGGTACAGAACTATACAGAGATTTCTCCACAGAGGAATATCAAATGGTGGACATTAAATGCTCAATATCTGTAGTCATCATGGAAATGCAAATGACATTCCATCTTAAACCCATCATGGCTAAGGTCAAAACCTGAATTTAATAGCAAGCTAGTGAGAATGTGGAGAAAGAGGAACACTCCTCCATTACTGGTGGGAGTGCAAACTTATACCACCACTTTAGAAATCAATCTGATGCTTTCTCAGACAATTGGAAATAGTGTTACTTCAAGACCCAGCTCTACCATTCCTGGACATATATCAAAAAGATGCTCCACCATTCAACAAAGATATTTGCTCAACTATGTTCATAGCATCTATATTCATAATAGCCAGAATAGGGAAACAAACTACATGTCTCTCAACCAAACCATTGTTTTACAGAAATTGTGGTACTTTTACACAATGGAATGCTATTTGGGTATTTAAAAAAAAAAAGGAAACCATAAAATTTTCAGGCAAGTGGATGAAACTAGAAATGATCATCCTAAGTGAGTTATTGCAAAACCAGAAAGACATGCATGGTATTTACTCATTTATAAATGGATAATGGCCATAATATAGGATAAACATACTATAATCCACAGACCTAAAGGAGCTAAATAAAAAGGAGGACCCAATGGAGGATGGTCAATTCTTATTCAAAAGTGCAAATAGAATCGACACCAGAAGTGACTGAGGAGAGGGAACAGGATGAGAGCCTAACATACATATCCTCCAAAATACTCTACCCAGCAGGGGTTCAAACAAATGCTAAGACTCACAGCCAAACTTTGGGTAGAGCACAAAGAATCATAGGAAAGAGGGGGGATAGAAAGTAGAAAGACCCAGAACTGGCAGGACCTCCATAAGAAGACCAACAAGGACAACAAATCTGGGCCCATGGGGACTTGCAGAGATTGATGCACCCACCAAAGACCATTCATGAAAAGGAAACAGAACCCTGCTCAGATGTAGCTGATAGGCAGCTCAGTCTCATGTGGGGATCCATAGTAAGAAGAGTAGGAGCTGGCTCTGACATGGACTCTGTTGCCTGCTCTTTGATCACTTTCCCCCTGGTAGGGGGGCATTGCTATACCACAAAGGAAGAGGATGCAAATAGTCCTAGTGAGCCTTGATAGGCTGGGAGTCAGATGGTAGGAGATGAGGGCTCCCTTATCTGAGAAATCAGAAATGGGGTAAGGATGAAAGTGGAACAGAGGGTGAAACCAGGAAGAGACAAGGAGGGGGCTAAAATTGGGATGTTAAGTGGATAAATTATTTTTAAATTTTATTTATTTATTCATCACAATTTATTCACTTTGTATCCATACTTTAGCCCTTTCCATTGTCTCCTCCCAGTCCCACCCACTCTCCTTCTTCTTCTCCCCTATGCCCTTTCCATAGTCTCCTGATAGAGGTCCCCTTCTGTCTGACCCTAGCTTTTCAGGTCTCATCAAGGATGGCTGCACCATATTCCTCTGTGGCCTCACAAGGCTACACCCCCAGGAGAAGGTGTTCAAAGAGCCGAGTTCATGTCAGAGAATAAATTATAGAAAAACAAATTTATATTAAAAAAATTAACTGTGAATAAAATAAATAAAATAAATAAATAAAGTCTAAAAAAAACAAATACAACAGGTAGAAAGAATGTCACACACCTGCAATTCAATAACTCAGAAAGCTCAGACACTGTTAGTGTCATGAATACATGCCATCCTAAGAAATTAAATATACTCTCTTCCAAATTTAAAATGCAGGATGTGGATGAAGATCACACAACAACCTTTGCTTACACATACAAAACAAAACAAAACAAAATTAAAAAAAAAAAACCTAAAATGCTACATTCCAGACTCAGCAGACAATGTTGATATTGATGTTGATGCCAGGCATGTTGGAATAAATTTAAGCCCAATACTAGACTGGAGTTAGATCTGTAAGTTCAAAACCTTTTTGGTCTACATACCAACTTTCAGGACAGCCAAGGCTACAAAGAAACTTTTTCTTCAGTGTCAAAGATAGAAACATGATCTTCTCTGGGAGCTTTTTGATTCAATCAAATAAGTTCTGACCAAATTCACTATAGGATTATTGTCATGCCATGAAGAAAATGTAGTCTAACTTCAATGATCCTAAAATTCTGCAATAGCTCATACACTGTTCAAATTTTCACAGTCTCTTCTGACACACAGAGTATTTCTTGGGTGCCACATCTTGTAACATCAGAAGCAAGTTACATAATTCCAACATAGATGCACAGAATACCCCTTTCCAATTCTTGTAGAGAGGAATGTGTACATATTTAGGGAAGAGTAGACCAAGGAAAGAAGATCAGCAAGGAAAACAACAAAGCCTGATGCTGTTTGAAAAGGCTTAGGTGGTCTTATCCCTGAAACATCTCATACATCCCCAAGATTGCTTACTTCGACTCCCTATAGGAAGCACTTTAAGGTAGGTATCTCATAACTTAGGCACCTCAACATCTTGTACTGTCAAGACACAACTCAAGCTTCACCCTCACTGCTTCATGCAATGAACCTTTACAGAATCTTCCCTGGGGAGCTGACTCTGCCAAACACAGATGGCTGTCACCGTGTTGAACTGAAAACACAAATGAAGAATCTATTATCTTAAATTTTGCATTTTTCTTGTTTCCAGAATGTGCATAACATGAGTGAGACTGTCAAGTTGGATTTTAAGTTGGGATGGAGAAAATGGGATGGATTGTGCCACACTTGGAACACATTTGGCGCAGGTTTTATATGAAGTTCTTTCCTGGTATTAGGAATCACTTAGCCTACTTCTTTGATTAATGGAAGAATTATCAAGAAGGAGTGTTAATTTAAGGACACCATCTTAGGTTTCAAATCCAGACCTAGGACCTTCTCTTTGATGATGATCTTTTAAAAATTCCTGTCTCTGTTTCAGCATGTGACTGCTATCTGAAACTACCTAGTGATGCTTTTCTCTACAAACCAAAGACTACATTTATTTCTGCTCCACTTGACTCTTTCTTTCACTGTGGTCCTGAATGTCTCATTAGTAATAACCATTCAACAGATTCAATGTTCTTCCTAAGAAATCCAGCCCATGCTGGGGGTGCATGTGTGCTGGTAGCTTGTATGCCACCTGATACCATCAGCCTTCCATCATGGCCTCTGAGATTCATCATTTATCCCCATCTGGGCTTGCTCACTGGCCCATGGGCCTAGGCCTCACTGGGTCTGTGCCTCACTAGGCCTATGCCATGGTTGCAAGCCAACTAGGCATGGACTTTTATTTGAACCTCTGAGGTAAAAGTCCTTAGAGCAAGGCACAGCAGCTTATCCAAGAATGGTAACACTTTGGTATTGCCATAGGCTCTGGAATAGCAAAATTTCCACTACCATGGGTGATTTCATTCTAAAAGAGCTATCTACCTGTAACAGTCAATAGAAAATTCTTTCCACACCCCCATCTAGTGAACATGAGTGTTGCCCTAAACTGTTCTAGCTGCCCCTGAGAGAAATGGAACCACTATTCTCCATCTGGAAGCTGAGCCCAGGCCTCTGCTGAATGGAGAATGACAGAAAGAAACACATTCTGGAAATATGGAAATATGATCAATAAAGAAAGCAAAAACAAGCTGGCCATGGTGGTCCCACACCTGTGATCCCAGCACTTGGGTAGGTAGAGGCAGAGTGACTTTGAGGCTAGCCTGGTCTACAAAGCAAGGCAAGGACAGCATATGCTACACAGAGAATCTTGGAGGCTCAAAAAACCAAAAGAAAATTATTTTTTAAATGCAGAAATTTAGGGAATCCTGGAAATGAAAAATTTAAAGACTACAGCAAGGAAATACAGAGGCAAGGTTCACAGAAAAAACAGAAATCAAGGAGATATATTTATGCACTGAATACAAAATAGAAGAAATGGAAGACAGGTGTGTTTACACACTCCTTTAATACCAGAGGAGGCAGAAACAGCTGGACTATTGTGAGTTTGAGGCTAGCCTGGTCTACAAAGTGATTCCAGGACAGCAAAGCCTATAAAAAGCAATCCTGTCTGAAAATAAACAATTAAAAAAAAAAAAAAAAAGAAAAAAGCTGAACTAGATACATGTGTCAAAGAAAATGTTAAATCCAAAAGTTCCCTATCACAAAACATCCAGGAACTATGAGACATTATGAAAAGACAAAACATGTTGATAATCAGATTAGCGATTAGCAGAAGGATGAGATCAAGGGTCCAGAAGATATTTTTTTTTTTCCCATAATTTTATTTTTCTCATTAGTTACATTTTGTTAATTCTGTATCCCAGCTGTATCCCTCATTCCCTCCCCAATCCCACCCTCCCTCCCTCATCTCCTCCCTGTCCCTTTCCAAGTCCACTAATAGGGGAGGACCTCCTCCCCTTTCATATGACTCGCTTTTGTCAGGTATTTTCCAGACTGGCTGCAAAGTCCTCCTCTGTGGCCTAACAGTACTGCTCCTCCCTTGGGAGGTTGGGAGGTCAAAGAGCCAGTCATTTAGTTCATGTTAGAAATAGTCCTTGTTCCCCTTACTGTGGGAAACCAATTGATTACTGAGCTATCACGGATCACATCTGAGCAGAGGTTCTAGATTTTATCCTCTCATGGACTTTGGTTGAGTGTCCATCTCAGAAAAGACCCTGTGCCCAGATATGTTTGGTCCTTGTGGAGTTCCTATCCTTCCACATCAAACTCCCCCTTCTTTCATATGATTCCCTGCACTTTGCATCAAGGTTTGTTGTGAGTCTTAGTATCTATTTTGGAGCACTGCTAGGTAGAGTCTTTCAGATGCTTGAGCAGTGAGACTCCAGGTCTTCAATGCACATCCCATTTGTCTTTCTAAATGAGGATAGATCATCATACCCCATGTCTGCTTTCTTGATTATCTTCTTTAGATTTCATTATGTTTATCCTATCTTTTAGGTCTATATAAGCGAGTATATTCCATGTTTGTCTTTCTCCTTCTGGGATACTTCACTCAGAATGATCTTTTCTAGATCCCACCATTTGCCTGCAAATTTCATGATTTCCTCCTTTTTGATTGCTGAGTAGTATTCCATTGTGTAGAAATACCACAATTTCTGTATCCATTCCTCCGTTGATGGACATCTGGGTTGTTTCCAGGTCCAGAAGATATTTTTAACAAAATCAAACAAGAAAAATTTCTTGACCTAAAGAAGAAGATGTCTATCAAGGCACAAAAACCATACAAAAATACCGAAGACATTGGACCAGCAAAGAAAGTCCTCTTACCAGAGAATAATAAAAACGCTAAATATACAGAACAAAAAAAGAATATTAAAAGTTGTAATAAAAAAAAAAAATCAAACAGACCACACTAACCAATCAGACAAACCAAAACAAACAAAAAACAACCAAGAAATAAATAAAGGCAGATCTATTGGAATTAATCCTGTATTCTCAGTAAAGATGCTAGAGGTTGAAGGACATAGACAGTGTGCTTCTGACTCTAAAAAACTACAGAAGCCAAGAAAAATTACTAACTATGCCTAGAACCTTTCAATCATCAAATGGAGAAAATAAGATGTTGCATGTTAAGGTCAAATTTAAACAATATGTATCTATAAATACAGCCCCACACAAGGTGCTAAAACCACTACCACTTCCACCACCAAAATAGCAAGATTAACAATCACTGTTCATTGATATCTCTTAATACCATTGACCCAAATTCACCAATAAAAAGACACAGGCTCACAAAATGGATGATAAAACAGAATCCACTTCTTCTAAATACATCAAACACAGCTTCACATCAAGATAGATATTATCTCAAGGTAAAGTGTTGGAAAAGATATTCCAAATAAATGAATTAGAGTATCAAGCTTGTATAGCAATTTTAATATCTAACAAAACAGACTTCAAAAACAACTAAACAAAACATGGCAAAAGACATGACATATTAAAAAAAAAACAACCAGCAATAAAACATATCAATACTTAACATCTATGCCCCAAATATAAGAGCACCCAAGTTATAAAAGAAACCCTTCTGTAGCTTGCATCACATCCTGGTCCTCATAAACTGATAGGGCAAGGCTTCAATATATAACTCTCATCAATGGACAGCTCCCCCTGACCAAACTGAACAGACAAATGGTCTAGTTAACTAACATCAAAAAACTAAATATACCCAAATGATGTTTACAAAACATTCACCCAAGCACAAAAGATTGTTCCTTCTTCTCAGCAACACATATATTGTTCTCCAAAACTGATGATATACTTGAACAATGGAAGTCTCAAAAGATATAAGAAACTTGCAATAACCTTCTGCATCCTATCAGACCACTAAGGTTTAAAGCATCACATCACCAATAACAAAATCAATAGAAAGCTTACAAACTCATAGAAATTGAACAACTCTATTGAATAAAAAATGGATCAAAACTGAAATAAATAAAGAAATTAAAGACTTTCTAAAAGTCAATGAAATGAAGACACAACATATCAAAAGTCATAGTACACAACGGAATTGTTGACCAGAAGACAGTTCATAGCACTAAGTACATTGAGAAAAAATAATCAGAAAGATCTCTTAGTAGCAACTTAACAGCACTCCTAAATACTCTAGAACAAAAAGAAGTAAACATAACTAAAAGGAGTAGACAGTGAGAAACTACTGAACTGTGTCTTCACTGGTAAAACCGAATGTTTCCACAGGAAAAGAAAGGTGGATCCTATCAAAATTGATCATGATTAGATTTGAATAGTAGAGATCTCCTGAATAAGCAGAGGTAACTGTTCATCAGACAGTGTGGTCATTCAGTCCAAACTAACTTAATAAAGACTAAAGTTTTCTTCTTAAATAAAAGAAAGATACATTTGTTGTTTCATATTAAAAACAGTTAAGAGGTTTAAAATGTTTGAAGTAAATTCAAAGGTATAAACTTGTTTGAGATGGAATAATTTGGAGTGAATAAGAAATTTGAGCATCGTGGTGATAGACCATGCATTTAATCCCAGCAGAGACAAGCAGTTCTCTATTAATTAGTTGTTTTCTAAATTCAGGAGTTACAATGACAGGGTGTTGGTGGTTCATAGCCCTAATCCCAGCATTTGGGAGCCACATGCCTTTTACATACCACCTGGGGGCAGAGGCAGGTACATAGGATTTACAGTGGTTTTATTTAAAATCAGCTTGTAAAAGGCAGGCTGAAAATCAAAGTGAATGCCCTTTATTATCTAGAATAAATACACTTTAAGGTATATTTGTAAACTTTCAAAGATTTTTAACTTTAATTGAGATATTATATTTTTTATTTCCAAAAAACCATTTTGCCATATAAAAGATATAACATCCTAAAAAGGCACAACCCTCACCCAGAATTAGGGATGGGGCAGGGTTTTGATTTAATCTTTTCAGGAGAATAAATCATCCAACTAAAGAATATGGAGACCACTGGACACATGAAATTTCTGAAGAAAATGACAGATCACCAAAAGAAAATGTCAAAAGAGAAGGAGTAAACTGGCCAACTGGTATCACTCACCTTCATGTTATCTCTTCTGCCTTCTACAGACATAAGTGCAAACTGTCTTTATGTGATTGCTAAAGAACAATCCAAAATCTCTATCTCATATCAGAAAAGCCACCTGGTAAGAAACAGAGGAAAACAGAAAAATAAGGGATGATTCTATTGTCACGAATCTCATAATCCTCTGGCATGATGCGACTTCTGTACTTACCACTAACTTCAATAATCAAGAATGTGTACAGTGTTTGTGAAAGAATGAGGGGGTGGGAGAAAAAGCCAAAAACATAATCCTATAATATAGTCAAGTTTACATGAAAAGATGTAAGGAAACTCTAACATGAAAAATGTCCACTGGACCAGAGATACCTTTGATTTTCTAATTAATACAAATTAAATAAACACAGATTTCACAACTGCTACAAGACAAAAACAAAGTGATACCTAAACTGTTATATTTCTGACCCTCCAGCTACTACTAACCTCCTTTACAGAGAGTCCTTTTGCTCTGGAAGTCTCTTAGAAAATGGAGGTGATCATAAAGCTGGGCTATGGCATGCAGTCCCCCGTGTCCCCTTGTGGGTTCAGGCACAGCCCAGCCCTTGCCAACACTCACACACAATACAATGTTGGAGAATATTTTAATATGTTTCCTGATGCATGGATTATGCCACAAGTTGTGGAATCTGCCCTATCCACTTACCTACAACCAGGCACACCTGACAAAATTCTGCATCTCAGAAACTCATTTTGTACCCTGGAATTGAATTTCTCTAAAGCATGCCATTGTGCCTGGTGGTAGATGCAAGGTAAAAAAAAATCAAAAACAAATAATCAATTATTGCTGAAGGATGATCACCACCAACTCTTTCCTTCCAGTTTCAAAACTATTTGTAAAATTTGTTACACAAAACCATGTGTGGAATACAACATTCATCTTTTCTAGAAATGAGACCTTTAGTTTTACAATCTGTCCACTGCAAAACCAATGCCTGAGTGTACACAATAGATATTGATATTATAAGCACCACAACCTTCTACTGCCCAGCCTGCAAAGTTTTCACTTCTCTGGACAACCAACACTCATGACAGGTTGGAGGCCAAGGGTCTCTGCTGAGATCACCACATGGAGACCAACAGAACCACAGCCTGAAACACAATCTGAACCACAGTCCATATCGTTCAAAGCAGATCAGGCTGTAATAGCTCTGCAGCCTGCTCTTCCTGGCCTGGGGACAATGACCCCATACTCAGCATGACATCGCCTCTGGTTGTTATGCCAGGTTCACAGGACCCTCAGAGACCACCAGGAGATGACTCGATGCAATTGCAAGAGAGCTTTATTACGAGAGCGATCGAACTTGGGACCCAAGTCTCACTGGCGCAGCAGTAGAGAAGTGGGACTCCGAGCTCTGAGGGAACAGGAATTTTAAAGGGAAAGTCTGTGAGCAGGGGGTTTCCATGGCAGCAAGCAGGGGGGCACAAGTCTTGGCGTTACAGAATTGGGTGAAGTTTAGCAGGGCGGGGTGACCTTTTCTGAGGCACATAATCACAATGGCTGAGGCATATAATCACAATGGCTATTTTTCTAAACCATATCTGAAACATTGGGGAGAATTTTCCCACCCGATTCTCAACCGATTCCCATTGATTATTGCCAGGGAGTTTGTCTCTATTTTCTATGAAGCATTTATTCTGTTATATTTCCTGGAGGCTGTTGCTAGGAGAGTTAACTTTGTTTTCTACCAGGTGTACATTCTGTGATATTTCCTGGTGCCTGAATTCAGTTCCCAGTCAAGATCTTTATTTCAAAATGGAGTTATATTCAGGCTATCTTAAGCTCTTCAGTTACTGTTTGGCTTTGACTGAAGTTTGGATGAAGGACTTCCCAACTATGAGGTAGAGATGAATGCACTGGACACTGAGTGTGTAACATAAATTACCTGTATCTTGGAAAATGAACAGGTGCCCTGGGAGAGTGGAAGATTGAATTTTAAAACATTTTCAAGATGAGGGTGTTGCAAGATATTTGATACCAGTGTGATCCCTTAGATTGTGAACTAAAAAAAACTGTGCTTTTTTGGTATGGTTGAACCCTAACACAAACCTTAATTCCACGGACTGTCTGTTTATTCTAAACAGGTGATTATGGTATGATTCTGTCATTCCCGGAACATACCTTTAATTCAAAAGCTCTCGGTGCACAGGATGAAATAATGTTAACCCTAGGTCAAGAGGCAAAGCAATAAACCAGCTGACAAGGATTAAAGAGTAAGTCGAAATTTCAGCTGAAATGTATTTAAGACCGAGTGTAAAAGTGGAAGGAGTTTTAGCTAGGTAGCTTTTGGGCTTTTTGAGCTTTGAGCTAGAAAGCCTTTGGCGTTGGGTTCCTTTGGCCTATCCCCCCTGAGCTGTCATCTGAACTGATGAGCTTTTGAGGCTTTTTACTCCTGGAGGTGAGGTAAGTAGGAAGGTCAGATGAATGCTTTCTCTGCCTCTCTGCGCTATCAGGTTTTAAAATTGAATAATTGGGATTTTCATTCTTTTATAACAACACTAAGGTTCTGTGTGCCTATAGGGGTTGGGGCAAAGCTAGAATGCCTCTGCTATCTGCATTATTTGGTCATTGATCCACTGGTAGAGGAGCTACTACTGTCCTGAGACTCAGCTCTATTGTTCAAGCTAATGAGGGACTCTGGGCAGGCGTAGGAGTCAGGAGCAACAGTGAGATGTAGTTTATGGTTTTGTTCTGGGATTTTCCTCTGATGTAGCTCTAAAGAGCTGTGACTGAGACCAGAGGCCATGTCATGCTGAGTGTGGGGCCATTGTCCCCAGGCCATGAAGAGCAGGCTGCTGAGTTATCACAGCCTGATCTGCTTTGACCGAGATGGACTGTGGTTCAGACTGTGCTTCAGGCTGTGGTTCTGTTGCATCTCCATGTGATGATCTCGGCAGAGACCCTTGGCCTTCGACCCTTCCTTTCCTGAGTGTTGAATGTCCAGAGAAGTGAGGATTTTGCAGCCTGGGCAGTAGAAATTTGTGGTGCTTATAATATCACTATCTAGTGTGCACACACAGGCATTGGTTTTGCAGTGGACAGATTGGAAAACTGAAGGTCTCATTTCTAGAAATGATGAATGTTGTATTCCACATAGAGCTTTGTGTAAAAAAATTTACAAATTGTTTTGAAACTGGAAGAAAAGAGGGGTTGGTGGTCATCTTTCAGCAATACTTGATTACGGTTTTTTTTTTTTTATCCTTTCAACTTCCACCAGTCCCAGTGGCGTGGTTTAGGGAAATTCAATTCCAGGCTACAAAAGGAATTTCTGAGATGCAGAATTTTGTCAGGGGTGCCTGGTTTTAAATAAGTGGATAGGTCAGATTCCACATCTTGTGACATAATTCATGCAGCAGGAAACAGAAACTAAATTATTCTCCAACATTTTTTTGTGTGTGAGTGTTGGCAAGGGCTGGGCTGTGCCTGAACCCACAAGGGGACATGAGGGACTACAAGCCATAGTCCAGCTTATGATCACCTCCATTTTCTAAGCGACGTCCAGAGCAAAAGGATTCTCTGGAAAGGAGGTTAGTAGTAGCTGGAGGGTCAGAAATATAACAGTTTAGGTGTCACTTTCTGTTTGTCTAGTAGCAGTTGTGAAATCTTTGTTTATTTAATTTGTATTAATTAGAAAATCAAAGGTATCTCTGATCCAGTACACATTTTTCATGCTAGAGTTTCCTTATGTCTTTTCATGTAAACTTGACTATATTTTAGGCTTATGTTTTTGGCTTTTTCTCTCACCCACTCATTCTTTCACAAACACTGTACACATTCTTCATTATTGAAGTTTGTGGTAAGTACAGAAGTCACATCATGCCAGAAGATTATGAGATTCATGACATAGAATCATCCCTTATTTTTCTGTTTTCCTCTGTTTCTTACCAGGTGGCTTTTCTGATATGAGATAGAGATTTTTGATTGTTCTTTAGCAATCACATAAAGACAATTTGCACTATGTCTGTAGAAGGCAGAAGAGACAACATGAAGGTGAGTGATACCAGTTGGCTAGTTTACTCTTTCTCTTTTGACATTTTCTTTTGGTGATCGGTCATTTTCTTCACAAGTTTCATGTGTCCAGTGGTCTCCATATTCTTTAGTTGGATGATTTTATTCTCCTGAAAAGATTAAACCAAAACCCTGCCCCATCTCTAATGCAGGGGTGAGGGTTGAACCTTTTAGGCATATTATATCTTTTATAGAGCAAAATGGTTTTTGGAAATAGAAAAAGTATAATATATCAATTAAGTTTAAAAATATCTTTGAAAGTTTACAAATATACCTTAAAGTGTATTTAGTTCTAGATAATAAAAGGCATTCGATTTGATTTTCAGCCTGCCTTTTAAAAGCAGCTTTTAAATAAAATCACTGTAAATCCTATGTGCCTGCCTCTGCCTCCCAGGCCATATGTAAAAGGCATGTGGCTCCCAAATATGCTGGGATTAAGGCTGTGAACCACCAACACCCTGTCATTGTAACTCCTGAATTTAGAAAACTACAAATTAATAGAGAACTGCTTGTCTCTGCTGGGATTAAATGCATGGTCTATCACCATGCTGCTCAAATATGTTATATTCACTCCAAATTATTCCAACTGAAACAAGTTTATACTTTTGAATTTACTTAAACATTTTAAACCTCTTTAACTATTTTTAATATGAAATAACAAAAGTATCCTTTTTTATTTAAGAAGAAAACTTTAGTCTTTATTAAGTTAGTTTGGACTGAATGACCAAGCTGTCTGATGAACAGTTACCTCTGCTTATTCAGGAGATCTCTACTATTCAAATCTAATCATTATCAATTTTGATAGGATCCACCATTTTTTTTTCCTGTTGTAACATTCGGTTTTACCAGTGAAGACACCGTTCAATAGTTTTTCAGTGTCTACTCCTTCTGGTTATGCTTACTTTCTTTGTTCTAGAGTATTTATGTGGGGTGTTAAGTTGCTAGTAAGAGATCTCTCTGATTTTTTTTTTCAGAATGTAAAAAATAGTGCTATGGCCTGTCTTCTGGTCAACACTTCCATTGTGTACTGTGAGTTTTGATATGTTGTGTATTCATTTCATTGACTTCTAGAAAATCTTTAATTTCTTTATATCAGTCTTGATCTATTTTTTATTCAGTAGAGAGTTGTTCAATTCCCATGAGTTTGTAAGCTTTCTACTGTTTTTATTATTGATGATGTGCTGCTTTAAACCACAGTGGTCTGATAGGATGCAGGAGGTTATTTCTAGTTTCTTATATCTTTTGATACTTCCACTGTTCAAGTATTTCATCAATTTTGGAGAACAGTATATGAGTTTTCTGAGAAGAGGGAATAATATTTTTGTTTGGGTGGAATGTTCTGTAAACGTTATTTAGGTATATTTAGTTTTTGATGTTAGTTAGCTGGAATATTTCTTTGTTCAGTTTGGGCTGGAGGACCTGTCTTTGGTGTGAGTGGTGTATTGAAGTCTTCCCCTATCCGTTTATCAGAGCCAGGATGTGATGCAAGCTACAGAAGTGTTCCTTTTATAAATTGGGTGCTCTTATGTTTGGGGCATAGATATTAAGTATTGAAATGTTATCTTGCTGGATATCTTTGAATATGTATTGTACTTTGCCATCTTTTGATTAGTTTTTGTTTGAAGTCTGTTGTGTTAGATATTAAAATTGCTATACCAGCTTGATACTTCAGTCCATTAATTTGGAATACCTTTTTCCAACCCTTTACCTCGAGATACTGTCTATGATTGATGTGAAGCTGTTTTTGTTGTATTTAGAAGAAGGATGGATTCTGTTTTATCATCCATTTTGTGAACCTGTGTCTTCTTATTGGTGAATTTTGGTTAAAGGTATCAACAAACAGTGATTGTAAATCCTGGTATTTTGGTAGTGGTGTTGCTTGATTTAGCACCCTGTGTTGGGCTACATTTATAGATACATATGTTTAAATTTGACCTTATCATGAAGCATCTTATTTTCTCCATTTGCTGATTGAAAGTCTCTGGGCATGCTTAATAATTTGTGTTGGCTTCTGTAGTTTATTAAGAGTCAGAAGCACACTGTCTAAGCTCTTCAACTTCCAGCATCTTTACTGAGAATACAAGATTAATTTCAAAGATCTCCCTTTATTTATTTCTTGGTTGTTTGTTGTTTGTCTATTTGATTGGTTGGTTAGTGTGGTCTGTTTTGTTTTATTTTATTTTTTCCTTTGAAGCTTTTCCTATTCTTTCCATGTGCTGTATGTATAGACTTTTGATTATTCTGTGGTAAGAGGAATTTCTTTTCTGGTCCAGTCTTTTTGGTGTTTTGTATGCTTCTTTTGCCTTTATAGACATTTAGGTTAAGAATGTTTTCTTGTATGATTTTGTTGAAAATATCGTGTGGACCTTTGATCTCATCCTTCTTCTGCTAATCTGATCATTAGCATGTTTTGTGTTTTCATAATGTCCCAGAGTTCCTGGATGTTTTGTGGTAGGGAACTTTTAGATTTAACATTTTCTTTGACACATGTAGCTATTTCATCTTTCTTTCTGTTTTTTTTTTTTTTGTTTGTTTGTTTGTTTACTATTGTTTTATTTTCTTTTCAGACAGGTTTGCTTTTTATAGGCTTTGCCTATGCTAAGCTCCCAAAATGATGGGCTGTGATCTGACAGTACCAAACTAAATGAATAAACCCATTCATGAGCTGACATGCTTTTGTTTAGGGGATTTAATCACAGCAACAAAGTGGCATATTGGAACAAAAAATTATATGCAAAGACTGATTTTACTGCTGGACAGAACCTTGGAATGTTCTCTTTTTATGGAAAACATTATGATTTAAGATGTCAAAAGCATTAGAAAACTGTATACAGAGCTTCATCAGCTGTTCTTGTAAGACCTAGAAAATCAGAGTGTTGAGAATAATGCAGACAGAGGAAGTCCATATCATAGGACAACAGACTCCATGGAAAATTAAGCTAGAGGTCATTTGTGTGATATTTAAGCTGCAAATCATACTTATTCTGTGCATGCCTTGAGAAATTGAGTAAGGCAGAATTAAAAAGTAATAGGTTGGATTTCTTACTTGGAATACTAAATCTGTTGAATGGTTATTTTTAGTGAGACATTCAGGACCACGGTGAAAGAAAAAGACAAGTGGAGCAAAAATAAATGTAAAGTTTTTGGTTTGTTGAGAAAAGCATCACTAGGTAGGTTCAGATGGCAGTCACGTGCTGAAACAGAGACAGTAATTTTTAAGGAGATTATCAACATCAAAGAAAAGGTCATAGCTCTGGATTTGAAGCCAAATATGGTATCCATACAGTAATACTCCTCACTGTTAATTCTTCTGTTAATGGAAAGAGTAGGCAGAGTGATTCCTAGTATCAGGAAGGAACTTCATATTAAACCTTCTCCAAAAGTGGTCCAAGTGTGGTATGGTCCATCCCAATTTGTCCACCCCAATGTAGAATCCAACTTGGCAGGCTCACCCATGTTGTGCTGGTTCTAAAAACAAAACAAAAAAATTGCAAAATTTAAAGTAATAGATTCTTTCTTTGTAGCTTCAAATCAGCACAGTGCCAGCCATCTGGGTTTGGCAGAGTCAGATCCCAGTGAAGATAATATAAAGGTTCATTGCATGAAGTGTTGAGGGTGAAGCCTGAGTTGCATCTTCACAGTACAAGTTGTTGAGATACCCAAGTTAGGAGACACCTCCCATAGAGTGCTGCCTATAGGTAGTGGAAGTAACCAAACTGAGAGATGTATGAGATGTTGCAGGGATAGGACCATCTAAGCCTTTTGAAACAGCAACAGGATTTGTTGTTTTCCTTGCTGAACTTCTTTTCTTGGTCCAGTCTTCCCTCACTATATATGCATTCTCAATACTAGAATGGGAAGGGGTATTCTGTGCATCTATGTTGGAATGATGTAACTTGCTTCTGATGTTACAAGATGTGGCACCCAAGAGATTCTCTTGTATATCAGAAGAGATTGTGAACATTTGAACAGTATATGAGCTATGGCAGAATTTTAGGATCATTGAGGTTAGACTACATTTTCATCATGTGATGACAATAAGCCTATAGTGAATATGGTCAGAACTTATTTGATTGAATCAAAAAAGCTCCCAGAGAAGATCATGTTTCTGTTTTTGACACTGAAGAAAAGTTTCTTTGTAGCCTTGGATGTCCTGAACGTTGGTATGTAGACCAACAAGGTTTTGAACTTACAGATGTAACTCCAGTCTAGTGTTGGGCTTAAATTTAGTCCAACATGCCTGGCATCAACATCAATATCAATATTGGCTGCTGAGCCTGAAATATAGCATTTTGTTTTTTTTTTAATTTTGTTTTGTTTTGTATATGCAAGAATATGTTGTGCTGATCTTCATCCACATCTTGCACTTGAAATTTGGCAGAGAGTATATTTAATTTCTTAGGATGGCATATACTCATGACACTAACAGTGTCTGAGCTTTCTGAATTATCGAATTGCAGGTGTGTGACATTCTATCTACCTGTTGTTTGTTTGTTTTTTTACTTTATTTATTTATTTATTTATTCATTTATTTATTTATTTTATTCACACTTAACTTGTATTAATTTAAATTTGTTTTTCTATAACTTATTTTCTGACATGAACTCAGCTCTTTGAACACCTCCTCCTGGGGGGTGCACCCTTTTGAGGCCACAGAGGAATATGGTGCAGCCATCCTTGATGAGACCTGATAAGCTAGGGTCAGATAGAAGGTGCTGAGATCCTCCCCTATATGGAGAATATGGAAAAGGCATAGGGGGAGAAGAAGGAGAGTGGGTGAGACTGGGAGGAGATGATGGAGGGGGCTACAGTGGGTATACAAAGTGAATAAATTTTAATAAATAAATAAATAAAAATTAAAAATAATTTATCCACTTAAGATCCCAATTTTAGCCCCCTCTCTTGTCTCTTCCTGGTTTCACCCCTCTGTTCCTCTTTCACCCTTAGCCCATTTCCAATTCTCAGATAAGGGGAGCCCTTCTCTCCTACCATCTGAACCCAGCCTATCAAGGCTCACTAGGAATACCTGCATTTTCTTTCTTGTGGTGTGGCAATGCCTCCTCTACCAGGGAAAAGTGATCAAAGAGCAGGTATCAGAGTCCATGTCAGAGCCAGCCCCTACTCTTCTTAATATGGATCCCACATGAGACTGAGCTGCCTATCAGCTACATCTGAGCAGGGGTCTGGTTCCTCTTCATGAATGGTCTTTGGTGGGTGCATCAATCTCTGCAAGTCCCCATGGGCCCAGATTTGTTGTCCTTGTTGGTCTTCTTATGATGGTCCTGCCACTTCTGGGTCTTTCTACTTTCTATCACTCTACTCTTTCCTATGATTCTTTGTGCTCTACCCAAAGTTTGGCTGTGAGTCTTAGCATCTGCTTTGAACCCCCACTGGATAGAGTCTTTTGGAGGATATGTATGTTAGGCTCTCATCCTGTTCCCTCTCCTCAGTCACTTCTGGTGTCGATTCTATTTGCACTTTTGAATAAGAATTGACCATTCTCCATAGGGTCCTCCTTTTCATTTAGCTCCTTTAGATCTGTGGATTATAGTATGTTTATCCTATATTATGGCCCTTATCCACTTACAAATGAGTAAATACCATGCATGTCTTTCTGGTTTTGCAATAACTCACTGAGGATGATCATTTCTAGTTTCATCCACTTGCCTGAAAATTTCATGGTTTCCTTTTTTAAAAAAAAAAATACCTGAGTAGCATTCCATTGTGCAAATGTACCACAATTTCTGTAAAGCAATTGTTCAGTTGAGAGACATGTAAGTTGTTTCCTGATTCTGGCTATTATGAATATAGATGCTATGAACATAGTTGAGCAAATATCTTTGTTGAATGGTAGAGCATCTTTTTGATATATGCCCAGGAATGGTATAGCAGGGTCTTGAAGTAACACTATTTCCTATTGTCTGAGAAAGAATCAGATTGATTTCTAAAGTGGTTGTATAAGTTTGCACACCCACCAGCAATGGAGGAGTGTTCCTCTTCACATTCTCACTAGCACGTGCTGTCACTTTAGATTTTGATCTTAGCCATGATGGGTTTAAGATGGAATGTCAGAATAGTTTTGATTTGCTTTTCCATGATGACTATTGATATTTAGCATTTATTTAAATGTTTTTCCACCATTTGATATTCCTCTGTAGAGAATTCTCTGTTTAGTTCTGTACCCCAGTTTGAAAGTGATTATTTGGTTTGTTGGAGTTTAATTTATAGAGCTCTTTATATATTTTGTTTCTTATTTATAGAGCTATTTATAGAGCTTTCTGTTGTTTGTAGGGTTGGAGAAGGTCCTTCTCAGGCTGTAGGCTCTTATTTTGTTCTATTCACAAAGTTCATTGCTTCATAGAATCTTTTCATTTCATGAGATCCTATTTATTAATTATTGATTATAGAGCCAGTGCTCTTGGTATTCTGTTTAGGAAGTTATCTTCTATGCCAATGAGATCAAGGCTCTTTCCACTTTTTCTTCTAACAGATTTAGCGTATCTGGTTTTATGTTGGAAGTCTTTGATCAACTTAAACTTTAGTTTACTGCAGGGTGATACATATGGATCTATTTTTATTTTTCCACATGTGGACTTCCAGTTGGACCAGCACCATTTGTTGAAGATGCTGTCCTTTTTCTATTGCATGGTTTTTGATTCTTTGACAAAAATCAAATGTCCATCATTATGTGGATTTTTTATGGGCCTTTACTTTAATTCCATTTATCCACCAGTCTTTTTTTATCCCAGTACCATGCAGGTTTTTATTACTATTGATTTATAGTAAAGCTTGAGACCAGGGGTGGGGATACCTCCTGAAGATCTGCTAATGTACAGGATTGTTTTAGTTATTCTGAGTTTTTTATTTTTCTATATAAAGCTGAGAATTGTTCTTTCAAGGTCCGTGAGGAATTGTGGTGATATTTTGATGGGAATATCATTGAATCTGTAGATTGTTTTTTAGTAAGATGGCAATTTTTACTATGTTGATCCTACTGATCCATGAGCATGAGAGATATTTCTATCTTCTGGTATCTTTTGCAATTTCTTTCTTCAGAGTCTTGAAGTTGTTGTTGTTGTTGTTGTTTTTTCATATAGGTTTTCCACTGGCTTGTTGAAGATAACACCAAAATACGTCAGTTTTTTTTTCCTGCCTATTGTGAAGGGTGTTGTTTTCCTAATTCTTTCTCAGTCCATTTGTCTTTTGCATACAGGAGTACAACTGATTTTTTCTTTTTTAGTTAACTTTATATCCAACCACATTGCTGATGTGTTCTTCAATTGTAGGAGTTCCCTACAGTAGAATATTTGGGGTCACATTTGTATAGTGTCATATCATCTGTGAAGAGCAATACTTTGAATTCTTCCTTATCAATTTGTATCCCCTTGATCTCCTTTAGTTGTCTTATTGCCCTAGATAGGACTTTGAGTACTGTATTGAAGAGATTTGGAGAGAGTATGTGGCCTTGTCTTGTCCCTGAGTTCAGTGGAATTAATTTAACTTTCTTTCCATTTAGTTTGATGTTAGCTATAAGATTGCTGTATATTGTCTTTACTATTTTTAGATCTGTGCCTTTGTCCCCAGTCTCTCCAAGACTTTAAACAAGAATAACTGTTGGATATTATCAAATGCTTTTTTGGCTTATAAGGAAATGATCCTGTGCTTTTTTTTAATTTATTTATATGATGGATCAAGATTCCATATATTGAACCATTCCTGCATGCCTGGGATGAAGCCTAATTGGTCATGTTGGATGATATTTTTGGTATGTTCTTGGATTTGGTTTATCGTTAATTTATTGAGTATTTTTGCATCATTTTTCATAAAAGAGATTGGTCTGAAGATCTCTTTCTTTTTGGGGGTCTTTGAGGATTTATCAAGGTGACTGTGGTCTTACAAAAGGAATTTGGTCATTTTGCATCCATTTCTATTTTGTGGAATAATTTGAAGAATATCGGTTTTCACTCTTCATTGAAGGTCTTATAGAATTCTGCTCTGAAATCATCTTGCCCTTGGCTTTTTGTTGTTGTTGGTGGTGGTGGTGGTGGTAGTGGTGGTGGTGGAAGGATTTTGGCTGCTTCTATTTATTTAGGCCATATAAGACTATTTAATATGTTTACCTGATTTTGATTCAACTCTGGTAAGTGGAATCTAACAAGAGTATTTTATATTTCATTTAGATTTTTCAAATTTTTTGGCATATAGGCTTTGACATAAGAGCTAATGGTTCTTTGGATTTTCTCAGTGTCTGATATCTCTCTCTCTTCCTTTCAGACTTTGTTGATTTGGATAGTGTCTTTCTGTCATTTACTTAGTTTGGCTAAGAGTTTGTCTATATATTTGATTTTCTCAAAGAACTAGCTCTTGGTTTTGTTGATTCTTTGAATTATTCTCTTTGTTTCTAATTTATTGATTTCAGCCCTGAGTTTGGTTAGTCCTAGTAGTCTACTCCTGTTGAGTGTGTCTGCTTCTTTTTTCTAGGGCTTTCAAGTGTGCCATTCAGTTGCTTGTATGGGATGTCTCCAGTAGCTTATGAAGGCCTTTAGTGATATTAAAACTCCTCATAGGACTGCTTTCATTGCACTTTGGGTATGAGGTACCTTAATTTTCATTGAATTGTGGGAAGTTCTTTCTTTATTTCTTCCCTGACCTAGATTTCATTGAGTAGGGAGTTGTTCAGTTCCCACGTGTGTGTAGGCATTTTGTTATTTCTATTATTGTTGAGGTCCATCTTTAGTCCATCATAGTCTGATAGGATACAAGATATTATTTCAATCTTATTGTATCTGTTGAGACCTGGTTTGTGACCTACTGTATGTTCAGTTTTGGAGAAGGGTCCATGAGAGGCTGAAAGAAGATAGATTCTTTTCTGTTTGGGTTAAAAAATTCTCTAGATACCTGTTAGGTTCATTTGATTCATGACATCCATTTGTGTCATTATCTCTCAGTTTAAGTCCTTTTCCATTGCTCTGTCCCTTGATGATAGTGACATGTTGACCTCTCCCACTATTAATGTATGGTGATTGATATGTTCTTTAAGTTTTTTATGTTTCTTTTACAAATGTGGGTGTCCTTGTATTTGGGGCATTGTTGCTCAGAATACAGATGCCATCTTGGTTGAATTTCCCTTTGATGAGTATGAAGTATCCTTCCTCATTTTTATTTATTTATGTATCTATTTATCTATCTATTTATTTATTTATTTTTATTTAGGAGCAATAACTAATATCAGGCAATATTTTTAAAGTTTAAAAGTATGTGAAACAGCATAGTTTTAAAAAAAATCTTTCAACATTTTATTGTGTTCCTTTTAAAGTTTTATTAATAACAGTTTATTCACTTTGTATCCCCTCTGTACCTCCCTCCTTCCACCCCTTCCAATCCCACCCTCCATCTTTCCCACCCCTGACCTCTTTCCAGTTCACTGATAAGTGAGGTCCTCCTCCCCTTCACTCTGATCCTAGTCTATCAGGTCTCATTAAGAGTGGCTGCATTGTCTTCTTCTGTGGACTGGCAAGGCTGATTCCCCCTCAATGTGAGGTGATCAAAGAGCAGGCCAATGAGTTCCTGTCAGAGACAGTCCCTGTCCCCATTACTATGAAGCCCACATAGATACTGAACTTCCATAGGCTACCTTTTGTTTAAGGGTTTCAGGCCATCTCCATGAGTGGTCCTTGGCTGGCATATCAGTTTCAAAAAAGACCCCTGTGCCCAGAATTTTTGGAACTGTTACTGTCCTTGTGGAGCTCCTGTCCTCTCCAGGTTAACTATCTCCCAGTTCTTCCATAAGATTCCCTGCACTCTGCCCAAAGTTTGGGTATGAGTCTCAGCATCTGCCTTGACACCCTGCAGGGTAGGGCCTTTCAAAGGCCCTCTGTGGTAGGCTCCTGTCCTGTCCCTGTATTCTCCCTCATCTGATGTCCATCCTCTTTGCCTTTCTGCATGGGGTTTGAGCATCTTAGCCAGCATACTCCTTCCTGATTAACTTCCTTAGGTGTACAGATTTTAGTATCTTTATCCTATATTTTATATACTATATCCACTTATGAGTGAGTATATACCCTGTGAGTCTTTCTGCTTCTGGGATACCTCACTCAGGATGATCTTTTCCACTTCCCACCATTTACCTGCAAATTTCACATTTTTCTTGTTTTTCATTGCTGAGTAATATTCCATCATATAGATATACCACAATTTCTGTATCCATTCCTCAACTGAGGGGCATCTGTGCTGTTTCCAGCTTCTGGATATTACAATTAAAGCTATTACAAACATAGTTGAGCAGATGTCCTTGTTGTATACTTGAGCACCTTTTGGATATATGCTTAGGAGTGGTATAGCTGGATCTTGAGGTGGCGCTATTCCTAATTGTCTGAGAAAGTGCCAGGTTGATTTGTAAAGTCGTTGTATAAGTTTACATTCCCACCTGCAATGAAGGAGGATTCCCCTTTCTCCAAATCCTATCCAGCATGGGTTGTCACTTGAGTTATTTGTCTTAGTCATTTTGATGGGTGTAAGGTGAAATCTCAGGGTGGTTTTGATTTGCATTTCCCTGATGACTAAGAATGTTGAACATTTCTTTAAGTGTTTCTCTGCCATTCTATATTCCTCTATTGAGAATTCTCTGTTTAGCTCTGTACCACATTTTTTAATTTGGGTTACTTGATTTATTGGTGTTTAACTTCTTGAAATCTTTATAAATACTGGATATTAACCTTCTGTCAGATATAGGGTTGGTGAAGATCCTTTCCCAACTTGCAGGCAGTGGTTTTGTTTTGACAAGAGTTTCCTTTGACTTATAGAAGTTTTTCAGGTTCATGAGATCCCATTTATTGATTGTTGCTCTTAGAGCCTGTACTGTTGAAGTTCTGTTCAGGAAGTTGTCTCCTGTTCCAATGAGTTCAAGGCTCTTCCTCCTTTTTTTTCTTCTAACAGGGTTATTATGTCTGGTTTTATACTGAAGTCTTTGATCCACCTGAACTTTAGTTTTGTGCAGAGTGATAAATATGGATCTATTTGCATTTTCCTACATGTAGACATCCATTTAGACCCGCACCTTTTGTTGAAGATGCTATCTTTTTTTCTGTTGTATGGTTTTGGCATCTTTGTCAAAAATCAGGAGTTCATAGTGTGTGGGTGTATTTATGGGACTTCTATCCAATTGATCCACTAGTTGGTTTCCATGCAAGTACCATGCAGTTTTTATTATTGTTGCTCTATAGTACAGCTTGAGATCAGGGATGGAGATACCTCCAGAAGATCTTTTAGTATGGAAGATTGTTTTAGCAATTCTGGGTTTCTTGTTATTCCATATGAAGTTGGGAATTTTTCTTTCAAGGTCTGTAAAGATTTGTGTTGGTAATTTGATGGGAATTACATTAAATCTGTAGATTGCATTTGGTAAGAGGACCATTTTTACTATGTTAATCCTGTCAAGCCATGAGCATGTGAGATCTTTCCATCTTCTAATATCTTCTTCTATTTCTTTCTTTAGAGACTTGAATTTTTTTTTCATACAAGTCTTTGACTTGCGTGGTTAGGGTCACACCAAGGAACTTTATGTTCTTTTTGACTATTGTAAAGGGTGTTGTTTCCCTAATTTCTTTCTCAGCCCTTTTGTCTTTTGTATACAGGAGGACTACTTATTTTTTGAGTTGATTTTGTATCCAGCCACATTGCTGAAAGTGTCAGCTTTAGGGTTTCCCTGAAAGAATTTTTAGGGTCACTTAGCTATACTATCATATCATCTGCAAATAGTGACACTTTGACCTCTTCCTTTCCCATTTGTATCCCCTTGATCTTCTTCAATTGTCTTATTACTCTAGCAAGGACTTCAAGAACTATGTTGAAGAGATATGGAGGGAGGGGGCAGCCTTGCCTTGTCACTGAATTCAGTGGGATTGCTTTATGTTTCTCTCCATTTAGCTTGATGTTGGCTATAGGATTACTGTATATCGCCTTTACTATGTTTAGGTATGTGCCCTGTATCCCTGATCTCTCCAATACTTTAAACATGAATGGATGCTGGATTTTTTTCAAATGATTTTTCAGCAACTAAGGATATTATCATCTGTTTATTTTTCTTTCAAATTGTTAATATGGTGGATCATATAGATGGATTTTTGCATATTGAACCACCTCTACATACTTGGCCTGAAGCCTACTTGGTTGTAGTGGATGATATCTTTGATGTGTTTTTTTATTGGGTTTGCAAAGTATTTTGTTGAGTATTTTTGCATCAATGTTCATAAGGGAGATTGGACTGAAATTGTCTTTATGCTGGGGTATCCAGGGCTGCTTTCTCCTGGATAACTGCGTTCTGGAGATGCCATATTGCTCTGTCTTTTGTTGGTTGAGCTTTTATGCTGGCCTCTACCCATTTGGCTATCATAGGTGTTGGGTGTTAGTTTCTGGTGGTTCCTAGATTCCTGTGCTGGGGAGAAGGAGAATCCCTTTGGCAGGAAGAAGATTTTTCTCAAAGGAGGCTTCCTTAGCTTTTGGGGTACGGTCACTGAATGACAGGTGTTTTTCAGGAGTTGTCACAGCTTACCTCAAGTATACAGACCTTAGTGGAAATTGTCTGTGTTATTCAAGGGGGCTCTCCTCTCACCCAGAGAAATCCTGAAGACAGCTGCCCTGCTGCTGGGACTCTTGCTGTAAATTTAATGAGCTGTAGCTGTAACCTGGGTACCCCATGGTTTGGTCAGTTTAGTTAGGGATAACTGGTTGTCCCTTGGAACAGTATCTGGGGATTGATCTTGGAAATCCCAGGCTTCTGTAGGTCTGAGGTTGGAGCTCTGTGCCCCAGTACCCAGGTGGTAATCAGTGTCAAGTGAGCACCACTCTCATGTGTACAGTAGGAGGCTAGAGTCTGGAGCCTGTAGATAACCAGAAACTTTTCTGGAGCTAGGTGTCCTGAAGTAGGGCCAGATATTCCCCCACCTTTGGGTTTTCAGCAAAAGAAAGACCCAGTCTGTACTGTTGGGGGGGGGGGTGTAGAGTGTATAGGCACTTGCTTGCGAATGGTGGCTCCAAGCTGGTGACTGGACAGGAACCTGGAAAATTTTTCCGATAATATTCCCATATGTGGTCGTGGTAGTGGTGGTGGTAGTGGTGGTGGGAGTGTCAGCTGAGTGCTCTAAGCTGGGACCTGCTGTTTCCCTCCCTGTGGGGTTTTCTTTCTACAGGGAAACCCATCCTTTAGTGCCCTGGGGCACACAGTTCTGTCTGTGATGGAGAGTTGGTTACATGGGTCTGGCGGCTGAAGTCCCACTCAGGGCTGGCTGCTGTGCACCTGCAAGTCTACAGGACCTTTTCCAGGGATAGACTGGGTGACATTCGGTCAGTCCCACTTGCTTCCTTCCCTGTGAGGATTTCTTGACAGTGCAACTCCCAGTCTCTGGTGCTCTGGGGTGCACAGTTCAGCCTGGGAAAGTGATCAGGACACAGTTATTGGGTCTATTTCCTTGAAAACCTTACTCTTGCCAAAACAGCCCAGGAAATTTTCCAGGGATTAGCTGGGTATTCTGAGGTTGAACCCAATTCTTTTTCTCATCATTGGGTTTCTTATCACCTGGTAAACACAGTCAATGGTGTTTGGGGTCCAAGAGTTCCAACAATTTGTCACTGTGCAGTCTCTGTTACCCCGCTGATCAGTCACAGTGTGTGATCGGCCCTGCCATCTAGGATCTGTTTTTAATTTTTACTGAATATGAGTATTTTGATTGTATGTATGAATATGAACATCTTGTGTGCCTGATCATCACAGTAGTCTGATGATGTGTTCAGAACTCATGAACTTATAGCAATTGATAGTAGTGGGTCCCAGTTAAACACTGCCAATTGAGCCCAATTATTTGCAAGAGCAGCAAGAGCTCCTCACTGCTGAGCCATCTCTCCTGCATTATGTTGCATATTTATGATCATCATTTACATTGCTAATATTTTCATCTTTCTATTTTTAGCTGTTTAAACATGCATTCCCTTTTAGTAAGATCTTATTAAAGTTGCAGTTTAAGCTAGGGTAGTGCAGATTTCTGGAAAATGAATACACAACTGGAGTGAATGTATAATTCCTTGTAGAAGCTTCAGTAAAGACCTCTCAGTTCTTTCAATCTGTTGTGTTTGTATGATTGACTTTTAGGGGAGGCTCTGTCTTACTGTATCGGTCTGGCTGTCCTGGAAATCTTTGCATAGATCATGCTGGCATCCAAATCAATAAGATACACCTGCCTCTGCCTCCTGATTGATGGAATTAAAGGCATGACAGAATACACCCAGCTTGTCCATCATTTTTTGTCGTTAGTAACTCTTCATAAATTTCTCTGATGGGTACTTAGTACTGTTCATCTATTAAATTCTCTCTGTGTGTCTCTGTCTCTCTCATTCTATTTTGCTCTCTTCTCTCTGTTTGTCTTTGTCCACATTAATTGCCATGACTATTCCAAACCTCTATCCTATTCAGATATGACACAGTTAAGCTTTGTTATTCCGTTTTCCTCTAAAATGACTTCGTGATAACATTCACACTTATTTTTTTTAATAGAAAAGTTTTAATCTTTATTTTAAACTATAGACTATACATGATTTAGAAAGGAAAATATACAAAACAATGATCAAAGAATAACCATGGGTTCTATGCCTTTTCTTTTGTCTGGGAACTCAGAAATATGATGTCATCAGCTATGATTATTGTTGCTTGCCACTCACATTATTTTTATCCATCTATTCACTGTAGTACAATTTCCCTTCCACAAATATATGAGCCCCCATTTTCATATACTGGTATGCCAAATCTCTGATCCCTGGTCAAAACATTATATCCAGTGACATGTTGTCTTTTGACTGACACCACCCATCTGTTCACTGTCACCTGATAGCCACATCTCATTTGTTGCTAGATAAAATATGATGACTGTGTTTTTTTCCTTCCACCTGTCTCATGACAGGGTCCTGACCTACTTTCCCAAGTAATTAAAGATGATTCATACATCACTCAAGAACCCAACTAATGTCTAATTCATATTCATGCCTTACAAACTAATGAAACACCTTTAACAAAGGTTCCCAAAGCACGCCTTTGGTTTTCCTTACAATCTAACCTTTAAGCTTTTTCTTTTCCCCTTGTTCACCTGATGCACAGCACCCAACTATCTAACACTAGCACTTCTGTGTCAGAAAATAAATGGAAGCAGCACTAGAATTATATGATTCTATTGCCAATGAAGTATAAATTTAAATTGTTGTTACTCTTTCTGTTGTACAAATGCATGGCATAATTTAGAATGCAGTGACCTTCAATGATGTGCATGTGAAATTCAGCCAAGAAGAGTGGGCTTTGCTGGAACCATCACAGAAACAACTCTACAATGATGTGATGCTAGAGACCTATAAAAACCTCACTGCTATAGGTAAGACAGCAAATTTTCTTTCACTTTTAAAATAAGGAGACAAGTCTTACTTTGTTATTGATCCTTTTCTATGATTCCAATTGAGAATGAGGAAGAATGAGGTGAATAAAGCAGGCATGGTTCTAAGGGTCATAGAAGATAGTGATTTAAGTTTTGCTTTAATAATAATATGATATTTCCAGTCATATATATTTTCTGGTACTCTATTTTAGGCTACAATTTGGAAGACCATACCATTGAAGAACATTTTCAAAGCTCTACAAGTAATAAAAGGTAACTTTATGTGCACAGTGATATAGATATGAATCTTAAGAAATTTTAATGTGTCGTGGAAGTTTGTGGTTTTTTTGTTTGTTTGTTGGCTGCTTTTTATTTTCTGTTTTTGAAATAGTTTTTCTTTTTTTGTGTGTAGCTGTGGCTTGACTTAGACTTGCTTGTTAGAACAATGTGATCTCAAAATCACACAGATCTGCCTGCTTCTGCCTCCACAAATGCTGGGATTAAAGGAATGTACCAGCACACCTGGCTGTGTCCTGGAGGTTTAAAAAAAACCAACAGAGTAAAAAGAGCACTGTTTAAGTGTAGTGATGATCATTAAAATCTCACATTTCCACGTACCTCAATGTCAGGTATCTGATTTGTGTTTGCAAGGCACTCCCCTAAGATAGAAGAAAATAAAATAATGTTGTGACAGATAATACCATTGAAATCATATAGACATTACAGCTACTTTTGTTAAACTGCCAATCTGTTTAGACTCATTCTTTCTACTCAGATATTGTAAGAGGTATACACATTGAATAGGTGATCAGTATGTTTCAAAACCTTCTAATGAGCAGATATTTCATAGTACAACCAGTGTTACACATATTCATGTAGTAACACTGTAAAGTTTAGTGAAAGGAGCAGCTTATGAGAGTCAAGAATATAATTGTGGAGAAACCTATATGACATGTCTATGATGAACAAAAAAAAAACGTGTTAATTCAATGTGGGAATCTTTTATTATTCTTGTAATTGAAATTGGTATATCATATGTCACAATGTTTATAAGACACATGAGCTTAGAGATATTGAAAGAAGCAGTGTACCTGTGTTTCTCCAAGAATAATTAATTTTGTAGGAGTCCCCACTTTGAGTAGATTTTCTGAATGTGATAAAAGGTAACAGTTAATTGGTTTTGCAACTTCACTGAGAATTCATCAGCAAAATCATACTGCTGAAAATACCTATGAATACTAGAAATTTGGAACTTCTTCTGCTTGTCCTGGCTCACTTTGTAAATGAAGTGTAATTCATACCGTATAAAAATTTGTGAATGGGATTGCTTTGGTAAAACTCTGAATTCTTACAATACTCTTCATATACACAAGAAAACCTCTTATAGAAAAATGATGCTATAAAAGTGAACCACATAATAAATGCTCTTACCATCATAGAGATCTTCAAAAATACCCATAATGAAGGGGAATGCCATGAATGTAAATAAAATGATAAAAGATTAAGATTTGATTCTTCTTTATCATTAGACCAAATTATAAAATTGATTCATATAGATAAATATATTTATTAGTGTAATCAAATGACTGTGGTCAATATTTCACATATGCCAATTATCTTTGCAGGCATGAAAGCAGTCGTACTGGAGAGAAACCTTTTAAACGCACTCTATGTGGTAAGTCCTTCCAACATACCACTGTTCTCATAAGCCATGAAAGAACACACACTAGAGAGAAGCCTTACAAATGTAATCAATGTGGTAAAGCCTTTACAAAAAACAGTCACCTCATACGGCATAAAAGAACACATACTGGAGAGAAACCTTATGAATGTAACCAGTGTGGTAAAGCCTTTGCAGAAAACAGTAATCTCATAAGCCATAAAAGAACACACAGTGGAGAGAAACCATATGAATGTAATGATTGTGGCAAAGCCTTTGCACAAAACAGTAATCTCATAAGCCATAAAAGAACACACACTGGAGAGAAACCTTATGAGTGTAACCAGTGTGGTAAAGCCTTTGCAGAAAACAGTCATCTCATAAGGCATAAAAGAACACACACTGGAGAGAAACCATATGAATGTAATGAGTGTGGCAAAGCCTTTGCACAAAACAGTATTCTCATACGGCATAAAAGAACACACACTGGAGAGAAGTCTTACAAATGTAACCAGTGTGGTAAAGCCTTTGCAGAAAACAGTCATCTCATAAGCCATGAAAGAACACACACTGGAGAGAAACCTTATGAATGTAACCAGTGTGGTAAAGCCTTTGCACAAAACAGTGCTCTCATAAGCCATAAAAGAACACACACTGGAGAGAAACCTTATGAATGTAACCAGTGTGGTAAAGCCTTTGCACGAAACAATCATCTCTTAAGTCATAGAAGAACACACACTGGAGAGAAACCTTATGAATGTAATGAGTGTGGCAATGCCTTTGCAGAAAACAGTACTCTCTTAAGACATAAAAGAACACATACTGGAGAGAAACGTTATGAATGTAATGAGTGTGGTAAAGCCTTTGCACGCCACAATAATCTCATAAGCCATAAAAGAAGACATACTGGAAAGAAACCTTATGAATATACCCATTATGATAAAGCCTTTGCACAGCTTTCTCCGGAAACATGAAAAAACGCATAGTGGAGAAAAGCCTGGTGAGGACAATTAGTGTGATAAAACCTTTGCATATAACAGTCATCTCCTAAGACAACAAATACATTCTGGAGGAAACCATATGAATTAACTGTGTGGCAAAGCCTTTGTACATAACATCTCCTAATACATAAAAGAAAACACACTGGAAAGAAGCTATCTGACTTTTAACCAATGTAAAAAACTTTGCACTTCAGAATCATCCTCACACTCATGAAAGAAATCCTAATGGACAGTGCTTTTAACATGGTGAAACCATTCCATATTTGTATAATCTTCATCATCATGAAAGGATTCATACTGAGAGAACTTTTGAATGTGTTAAAATGGTGAAGCCTTGCACAAATCTAGAGTCATCATCATCATCATAAAAGTATCCTTACTGGAGAAGAATTCTTTGACTATAAGCAATATGGAAAGGCCTTTGTGTTCTTTCGTCTACTGAGATCCAACAGAACTGAAAAACTAGCTCAATGGAAATGACTTCCTTTTGTGAAGGGGAAGGGGAAAGAGAATAGGGGCAATAGAAATGGAGGGTAGTAATGGGGGAGAGAAGGGAGTGGGACTACAATTGGAATTTAAAGCAAATAAACTTATTTTTTAAAAGAATACAATGAATGGTAAATATCAATTACATGCAAAAGTATTATAAAATGTGTTTAG